>KZ068626.1:213163-223971 GCA_002091845.1 Anopheles cracens | reverse complement strand
AAACACTGATTAAATTATCATATTTTTCAAACACACACTGTAAAACAACCCCACAGTAGTGCAGATAACCCCAAATGCACTTGCCGCAAACTTGCCACCAACGGACCGCGCGGCACCAGAGAAAGTAAAAGCACTCGCGCACGCGTACGCCTGGCGTGCCTGAAAGCAAAAAAAACGTAACGAAACGGAATAGCATAACGGATAGCCTAGTAGCACATTTCAGTGCGCTTGAGCCGTCCAGCCCTCCCCACCACCACCACCAGTCGTGTGTATCGTGTGCCTGAAAATGCAAGTGGCTGGCGTGCCGTGCAGCGAACTTGCAGCGCTAGACAACCCACCACCGTGTTCACGCTCTGGTCGCTGAGTCGCCGAGAGCGAAAGGGCTGGGGGGTTGCTTTGCAAGGGGTACTACTTCTCCGCCGTTGGCAAACTCACCACAGCGAGAGCGTCACGCTGTCCCGGACGGCCGGGTGGGGGTTAGCGAGCGAAGCATACTCACCACACGCGCGAGAGACTGCCGCGAGAGAGCAAGCGCGAAACCGCTCCGTTGGTTGGAGCTTTCGTCGATTTGGGAGGGAAATTTGAGGGTTGTTTTTTTGTGTGAAAATGGAAAATTGTTTTTGTAGTTTTGAGAAGTTTTTTTTCAACTTTTTTTTCATCCATTATTTGTTTCAAAATTCAAAATCACCCATATTTGGGACACAGGCCTGCCTCACAAGCTCATCCACTCTATTCGTTTTATCTCATTTCGAAACCCTTTCTCACCTTCACTTTTTATCGGCCACCGGCAGAAGGTAATCTCCAGCAAAGGTAGCATCCGACACGGCATTTGCGCGAGTGGCATTTTCAAATGCTGGTCAGCCTCCGATTTGTAAGCGGGCATGTAAAACGCACCGCGCAATTAGAAACGCCAATCAAATCACGACGCAGTTCGGCGTTTGCGGGAGAACCTTCCGCACCTTTGCCCATTAACGCGCCCGAGAGACATACTTCCTGATTTTCCTCCGGTGACCGACGGATGGTGATGAATCGGGTGCGGGTACGCAAGGCAATCTTTTCTTTGCTAATCTTTTTCCTTATTAAAAGCTCACCGGTCTCGGTGCAATATGCGCGGAAGGCAATCACGGCGGCGCCCGCATGATTAATGCATCGTGTCGACAGGATCGAACCGAGCGTAAATGAGTGAAGAAAGCAGCGAAGTTTGCTTCACTCATGCCGTTCTTGACCGGTGTTGCAAGGCGGAGGCGTTGTCTTCCTCACCGGGCCGCGATCAATGTCGAACGATTTATCACCTTTTGCGAGGAGGCGATGCTGCGCCCAGGTCATGACCGTTCGATTCGCAACTGATGATGCGCGGCCGGGCCGGGTCGTGCCATTGGCCGGCGGAGCCAATAGTCATAATTAAACGGCACCGAGCCGAACTCCGGCGCTCGGCTCGGTTGCATTTCCGCGGCGTGCGATAGAGATGTTTAGCGAGGGGGGTTAGCGACGGCGTGCATGATCGCGCACAGATAATACCGATGCTGATCGGCCGCTCGAGCGCCCTGCGATTGATGCGATTGATTGACGGGCCACTTTGATGGGAGCGGTTTCGGACATCCTTCGGTCCGCGGCACGGAGCGGTTTAAGCGGCGGTTGACATTAGCGTAGATACTATGGCATTCTAAGCAACAGCCAGCCTCTTCCTGGTTCGGGTTCACGGTTCGGTATCGGCGCCGGGCCCTTGAGAAGCGGTGGGAAGTTTTATGATTACGATCAGTTCTAAGAAATTTCACACTCGCCTTTACGGTTCATTTGACTCGGTTGCAGCTCGAGAGGCAAGAATGTTTTACCTGCGAATGATTTATCCCTTACGGTGCATTAATTACGCGCGCGGACAAAGAGTCGTGCGGATTTTTAGTAAACAAACGCTTCTGCAATTGTACGTCAGTGGAACATGTCAGCGGCAACAAACAAGGCAATAAAACCAATCTCACACACAAAGGAAAGGGATGCACGCTTTGTTTTATTACTTTTTCATTTAAATCCACCAGGTGAGCAATCGAGCGAAGCATCTTTATTCGTTTTTGATGAGCAATCGGAAAAAGCATACTGTTACAATGCAGGTGCTTCGAACAGAATATCTAAGCTGAAAGTGAGTGTTAGCCGATTGAGATGTGATTAATTATACGGTAAAAAATCATAAAAATATTGGAATCTTCCTCTCATTTAAATTTAAATTTCTAGCCTTTGCAATATTTTGTACAAATTGCTCAAAATACGTACGTTTATAAGCAACATTAGGATTTGTTCTATATTATTCGTTTCTTGTTTTCATCAATATTGACAAGTCATCACTCTCTTCAATAAATGTAACTGAAATTAAGACACGTATGTGTATTTTATCAAATTAATGTTTTTTTTTTCATTCATAAAGTGATCATTATTTTACTTATCCCTTTTATATTTGATGTTGGCTCGATCAGTTTTTCATCGGAAACTAATATTTCAATTAAATAATAGACATTTTTCAACCTGTTACTAGGCTAGTTTGATCTTTCTATTTATGTTGTGTTTTTATTATATTTTTATTTACTAGTTTCATTGTTTTGTGGGCGACGAGGCGGATGTGTCTGCAATATATAGCTAACATTTGATTTACATTTTAAAAGAAACACATAAACAATAAAATACAGTTCAGGGAAAAAATGAAGTCATGGTTTATTCAAAACGAAAAAAAAATCTATTGAAACTATGAAATCACAAATCTGTTCACAAATCTGTTGACAAATCTGCTTGTATCAATTAAACGAGTAAAGATTAGATATCTCATCCTTATATGTTTGTTCGTAAATCAATCATTCTAGACGAGTTGACCTTAAATATATAAGTTAAGAGCTTTTTTCAACTATTTAAACTTTTATTACTCTTGAACGAAAGTATTACAACCATTAAACCAACAATTAATTATTGGTTTAATAGAACTAAACTAGGATAAATATGGAATTTAAAAAATGTATTTGCGAGAAAATTAACAGTTTATGAACAATTGATTGTATAGGATTGCCTAAATTGGATCAAACATAATCTCCTTATTCGACTTGAAGCATTCCATCACATTTCATCCTTTCCTGGTCAATTTGATGTCGTCGTTCCGAATCAAAAATACTTATATTAACATCTCAATAAACACTGATTGCACATGCAAAAGAGAGCCCGATCGAAAAAGAAGCTTTTGCCATTTGCCCTTAGCATATTCCCGCTTTTGGACAACATAATTAGCTGCTCCGTTTCGTAGTCGGCAACGCCATTTGCCTCCACGAAGAGCCGAATGATCGATAGGATCTAAAACCCATTACGCAAGCCCACGCGCGCATCAATCACGCATCCCACCGCAACAGCAAGCGCAGCCGAAGCGCGCTAGGACTAAACAAAATTTATTTTCCACGCACCGCAATTGACCCGCACGACCCGCTGACATACTGACCTTTGGTGGCGCATCTTGTGAGCGCGTGCGCAATGCGCACACCAAGAAGAAGATGCCCGTCGATCTCGTCCGATTTTCTGGACAACTTATTGCGCCGTTGCAACGCGGTTGGAAAAAAAACACACAGCAAAACTTCTGTCACTAAGGACAGCAGCAGCGAAAGTGAATTTAACCGTCACCGGGCAATTACATTTAATGCTCCCGGTGTTGCCTGCCGATGTGACCTTCGGCGCGCTGCAGCACGCGCAAGGATAAATGTCATCCCGAAAGTTCGTAACGCGTGCGTGGCGGATGAGCGTGGCGATAATCGAATAAGTTGATTAAGATTTCTTCACCGGACGGTTCGAGTTCTCTGGAACCGTACTGGGGGCATCTCAATTCAAGTTGATCACGCGCTGTCAAACCTGACGTCGGATTTGGGAGGGATGTTTGCTTCAGGGCGGAAAAAAATAGCCAAAAATCGTACAGCTGAGATTTCTCCCGCACAGAAACAGAACAGGGAAAACTATTTAAAAAGCCGCCTCTAACCGCACAAGTCCACCATAGGTCCACCATAGGAAGAAGATCGATGCTGGATCAATTTGCACATTAAATTAAGCTAATGTTTATTCTAAAGCCCATCGTTTCCGAGCGCGCCGGCCTGGTCCGGCGGAACGATCGGATCACTTTGCAAGGTAAATCGCGCGGATCGCGTCAAGTTGCGAGTTTGTCATTTAAATAATTACTCGAAAAAAAAAACTGTTCGTAAAAGCGAGAGCGATAGAGCGGAGATCGTCTCTATCTAATGGATGTTTGCATGCTGATCTCGAACAGTTTCGACAGACTCGTCCAATAAGTTTTTTTTTCTTAAATAAATAAATGGTTGACTGGACATCGTCAATCAGTGCGTTATTAATACGACTCGAAATGTGCTGCACGTGTGTCTAACTTATACAGCTCTATTCAGAAAGCAGCCATCAAAATATGAATGAAATGTTCGTTAAATAACATTTCGGTTCGAGACGCGTTCAACCGGTTTTGGGTTGCAAATTTTCGAACGCATCGTGATTCCAGCAATTAGCCGGCGGTGAATTGATTCTTCGGGAACACTGCTTCGAAACGCTCTTCGGGTTGCATTCTGCTCCCAAACCGATTGCGTCTCGCCGGGATTCGAAAGCAAACAGAGTCCAAATCGAACGCGGAAACGTCACCCAGTCTACGCCGCGGGACATGGCAACCGCATTCATCCGTGACCGACCCAAAACAACCCCGCCGGTTGACGTGCTAGAGAAGAAGGCGATCGAGGCCGCAAGAACAACAGCGAATTAAAAAAAACGGACAAAATCAAAGATCACTCCGGGGCCAAGGCTAGAGGGGCCCGCGCGTAGTTTGGTAGACATGATGGCTGGTGGCGAGATTTATAGCAGCCGCTTGGCCATCGGTCCCACACATCCAGAACCCAGCGGCCCCGTGAAGTGAAGTTCCCAAAATCGAAGGCGCTGAAGCAAGAACATGTTAATTTTTTCGGAACCGTCAGGTTCTGTTGCGAATGGAGATTTATGGAGATGTGCTTTCGCGCGTCGAAACGAACCGAGCGTGTTACCGTTGACGATCCATCATCGCGATGAAAAGTGCGCGAGGGCCATAAATCACGCACTCAATAAGCGCAAGATGTGTTCTGGTTCGGTACGCGGGCGCGCGCGCCTATAGAAACGGAACAGAAACCGAAACGAATGCTATTTGTATAACCTCGCCCCTTTGCCCTCTGCTCTCGATGGAGAAGATATGTTTCATTCAATCAAAAGACTTCAATGCACTCGCATTCGCCGTTCCCATATGGCGCAAGCGAGCAGCGGCAAGCGACGAACCCGCTCGGTGAATGTGGATTCGCCGGTTGGCGATCCGCGCTGATGACACGGGCGCTAATTGGCAGCTTCCTATCGCACCTGTCCCGGGGAGCGCTGCCCTGCTCGCTCGCTGTCCCTCCCCCCCTCCCCTCCAGTATCCGGCGGAACCGTACTTAGTGCGACTGATTAGCGATTATTATCGCAAAACGCTCATAAGTTGAATGATTTATGAACGCTTCATGTCACCGGCCAAGGCTACCCGAAATCGATCACATCCCGCGCGCTTTGGCGCGTTTTTTTTTCGCTGTTTTGCTGTTCCTATCCTGTCCCGGTCGGCCAAACCGGAATCGATCGCAACGGTCGGTGCTGTGGGGCCGCGCTGCCAAGGGTGGTGCATGTGAAATTTAACGCTTTGGAAACGGATAACGCTGTCGCAAGCTATTCGAGGGTTTGCATATTGAAATGAGAAGTATACTGCGTGAAAAAATGAAAATTCCAATATGACTGGATATTACGAAAATCGTAATATGGAATTAGGAAATATTCATGAAATAGGAATTGAGGAACAGCATACTTTATGATAGTCAAAATAGGATATTTACTATTTTACATCAACCCATCGTTATGGTCTCCAAATCTATAAGGAACTCTGCCAAGGTTACCTAGTAAAAAACCATAACAATTACTTTTAGGCTCTTCCCAGAGGAAGAAAGAGCTAAATAATAATTATGTCAAATTATACACTGCCATTTTTTATATTAAAACAACATCAAATTCATCGTATTTTTGCAGTATTACATTTTATTCGAATTTTAATAGAAAAACAGAGTTCGTTTTCAAAACAACTGAATGAAACACACCTTTTTTCATTAATATGAATCTTCCAAATTTGATGATCTAACGTACTATCTTATTTTCTCAATAAACACATTTAAGGCAATTTTATTTCATTAAAAAAATACTTTTATTAGTAACATAGGACATAACAAAACCTTCTCTACAAATTTAATGATAGAATAAAAGGTTTGGTAATCAAATTGCGACTTTTGCAAGCAACCAAATTTCTCTTCAAATATCTTCAAATCTTCAAACTCAACTCTTCAAATCTTAAATAACTCCAATGTATAGCTGAAGCTGCTAGATTTTGTCAAATAAATTCCATGTTTTTACATAACTAATTTTTCTACATAATTTTTTTGTTCCGAGCCACTAATTTTAGACATACAAAAATTATTTTTACTTAGAAATTGAGACGTTCTTTCCGAATATTGATTCATCCTGTCATAAAAAGTATGCATCAGACCAAAATCATGCGGCTTCTAAAGAAGAATGGTAAAATTATGATTTTGCACTCTAAAAATGTGCTGTCACCCTAATACCTAATGGTCAGATCATTTCCGGCTACCAAATCGGGGATTTTCTCTCAGTTTGGGCCGCTTCCTACGGTGAACTTCAAACAAATGTTACGGAATATCCCAACTGTTTCTCGTACCAAAAAAAAAATCATGAATGGCGCCTTTGTCATTCCGCAATCTGTCATCTCGCCACTCAACATTTCTAAGAACTCTAACCGAACACTCGCGCCCGTCCAGATGGTTCACCTGGCAATAATATTTATTTTCACTCGCGGTTTCCACGAATCGATCCCACCAATAAACACCCAACCGCAGACAAACACGTGCGGCAATCACACGCTCTTTAAGGTCCACTTCAGCGCCACCGATTCCGAATGAAATTTCCCAAGAAATGTGTTGTAACGGGTCCGGCCATTTACGTCACACAATCAATCCCGCAGAAAGGCGTCGCTCGAGTGCGTCAGTGCGTCTTCCTGACCGAGACCAAACACAAAACACCCGAAAGCTCGATTCAAGTTCAAATTGCGGTTCATCTCTGGTTGCGCATCGGAACAGTTGAAATGCGCAGTGGAAAGAAAACATCAAACACCCGCGTGAAGGCACTTCCGCCAAGTGGTTTCGATATCTCTCTCCCGTCCCGTCCTCCGGTTCCGTACGGTGATTGAGAGCCGTGCCGGAGGAAGCGAAGGTTTGGCGTAAAAGCGTATTTTATTGACAAATGTGGATAATATACATCTGTTTGTTATTTTCTACCGGCAGCGGGGATTGGCGGTTCGATGTCGAGTGTGTGACGAATGGGCGAGGGACTCTGAGCGATCGCGGGTGGGTTTTGAAGAATAATTTAAAGCGGTGTGAGCATATGTGTGTACGTTTGTGGTGGCAGAGTGAACTTCGATGAGATCTCGCTTATGAGTTTGACTGTTGACATCGGGACGATATCATCAGCTCAGCTAATTTTGAAAGCATTTCGTTCTAACAATCGTTTTAATTTGATGATGAGAAACTCATGTAGTTGAGATTTGAACCCGCGACCTTCAGTATGCCCGGCATCGATCTTACCAGCTGATCTATTGGGCTAGGCTTTATCTGGTACGTTACAAAGCGACCTCTTTCAGAAACGTATAACCTGCATTACTTCTCGTAAGAGAATAAACAATATGGAAAGGACAAACAACAATTTTCTCCCAATATAATGCTTCTAATGTTATTTTAACCATAACGCCACTATTGCATTGATTCAATCAATATTCAATGGCGTCGATATAATCAATAATAGACGATCCTAGACAGTTGGCCGCTTGTAAAGCACCAATTCAAATCGAACGAAGGGCGCAATCAGCAATTTAATCGTCCCCGAACGGCGGAAGTATCTTCCCCGGTCACCACATCGACATGTCGCCCGAGGCAGGCGAGGGCAAGTGTCATTACTTTCAAGTGAATTATGACCCGCTCAAGGGAGTCGCAGCGGGCGCGGGATTCGCACCGGATAAATGCAACCGTCGGGATGACAAATTGAAAACGACGACATGAAAATTGTCTGTCAATGTCTCTGTCGTAACGCTCGGCGTGAGTTTGAAACCGGTTAAAGTGGCATCTTGCCCAGACGCAAACAATCGTAAACAATCGCCAGATCGGAAGTTAGTGGAGTGCAGTTCGACGGGTGGAACAATAGCAAACCGCCCGATGGAAGCTGTCCCTCCAATACACTCGCTTTGTAATTATTGAAACGATTTTCTACCGAACGCGAGAAATCTCATCACCTTCGTGGTTGTAGCTATCGCACCTCAAGGCAAAACCAAACCGCCCAAGGCGTGCTGTTTATCGAGTGCTTCAAACTAAACATTGACACGTCGGTGTCTCTATCAATGAGCACGAGCACCCCAAGCGTTCAAGGTCCTAATAAGCAAACCATTCTTGACCCGACTGGCGCGAGCAAACAAGGGTGGGAAGGTTCGTCGTTTGTTTCTTCAAAGGCTGCTTTCATCGCCAGCTGTTTCGTTGGCAAGACGCTCGGGTACATCTGCACTACGGACTCGATTTGGAAGGTCCCACCATGGGTCATCAAATTCGTCGCGAAATGCAATAAAGCGCAATCTCATCGTTCGGCATAATCGACGGCATGAAAGAAGCTCGCTCTATGCGACTCGAGTGACCTGATGAAGCCGGGCAGTAAAATTTTATATTAAAAAGAAGAGTACCAAATCTGTTGAGCTTGATTGAAGGCCGTCCTTGCGAGAAGCAAGTGACAGTAACCGAGAGCAGTGCGGTGAAGAGACTCCTTTCATGGGTCGCCTGCGCGACCGGCATCTAGGCGGCCTCTTATTCTGTGCCGTGAATTGCGTCAAGGATTCGTGGCAACGAGACCAACACGGAGCCTGATAAAGCCGTTTTGCCATTTTTGCCCCATTTCACTCGACAATCGTAGCGCAAATGATGTGCTGGGCTGAATTTGCCTTAATCAACCCATTTCTAGTAGTTGGGATGAAAGCAACGCTCTTTCTATGTAAAAAAAACTTGATAGTTTTCCATCAATCGCTCGTTAAATGATTTGCAAAACCTCATTTACTGCGTTTGGCGCGCTCAATTCTATTGCTTCGCACATTATCAACAATAAAAAATGGCCACCCTTCTCATACTTCCTCCCCCACCGAGGTGGCGAGACTTCATTTATAAGTTTGCTCGACATTGGGCGGCGAGATCAAATTTCGATCGTTTTCGGATCGGTAAAGCCACCGGACCGACCAGACAAACGAGCATGACGATCTTTTTCTGTCGTAAAGGAAAAAAAAACTCTTTGATATCATATTCGGTACGCTTTGGCAAACGAGGTGGAGCCAAATGCTAAGGTCGCACCGGACATTATCGTTAATCGTAGCGATTAGATGCGGTTACGATACGGGTTTTTGGTTTGTGTGTGCGAGACCCGTTAAGGTTTGAAATGCGTCCGTTAGATTCGTTCTTTGAGAGCAGTTCCAATTGTGTTGTGCGGGACGTTACGGGACGTTTTTTTATGAGCTTGACAAATAGACAAGCCTCCATCGCAAATGTCACGTCAAAAAAGGACGTTTCTTCCTGGAGCAGAATCGTAGGAGTTCCGTAAGAACGTGTGGTGCTTTTGTGTTTGCGCGGTCATCGAAACGAACAGTTTATTAGTGAAATAGAGGAAATCCGGATCCTGCCTATGTAGCTACAGGTAGAAGCTGAGCGTGTTATGTAATTATTCATAGAGATTTATTATGGTTTGATCATGTTTTATGCTTTATATTCAATTTAAATTGGAAAACGTATAAATTTGACATTTTTTCACTATTCTACCCTATTCTTATTTCATAACATTAATAAACAAATAGTTTAAAGAAATATAAATATCAAATGCATTTATTACCCATTTAAGAACATAAACAAAACAAAACATAAATTCATAAATCAGAAACATTATGATTTCATAAATAAAACCCTATATTTATAAAATAATGCATGTGGATAATGCAGTGCAAAACTAAAAATAATTTCATATGAGAAAAATTAAAAGTTTGAATACGAATTACTAAATGAAAACAATATAAATCCAACCAGGATAAAGATAGAGAAACAGAGAAACATAAATCGAACCTTCAGCCTAATTAAAAAAAGTGCGATTTTCTAGACAGATCATTCTAAAAAATGCAAATATAGTTTGCAAAATAACAAAAAACGAAAGGAATTTTATCTTCAAAAAAATAAAAAGGAAGCAAAAGGAATAAACAAGTGTACAAGTAACAATTTAATAATACTTTTTCATTCAAAATAACAACACTTAAATGTAGCTTGGTTGAACAAAAGATGATCAAAGGAATATTGTTAAAATCATAAAAATAAAAACAAAATTAAAATGTCATTTTCATAAAAAAAAACATTTCCTTTGCGCTGCTTTCGATCTGGAAAATATACTTAAACGTTTTTGGTAATGTATTCTACAGAAAGTAGAACATCGCAAGACTGACAGGCATTGTTTTCATGCAAAAAACAGGAAAAACAAACTATCAAAAACCAAAGTTCAACCGAGCGCACCCACACCACCCCATCGGTCAATGACATCGCGCGTGTTCTCCGAAACTCGTGTGGTCCATTGTGAGGGGCATTCATAAATTTGCGTACCACCAATGGACGTGACACAGAGCG
>KZ068626.1:154676-172995 GCA_002091845.1 Anopheles cracens | reverse complement strand
AAATAGGCAAGTACTTTTTCAATATCCACAATTAAAATGCCTTTTACTGAAAGCTTAACCGCACAACTACCAATTACATTGCAATTAAATCGATTAATAAAACGATAATTATTGCCGGCCGTAATACTATAATAACACAACAATCAATTGCTCGACATACTTTAAACGTAATGTTTATTATTTAACACTTTTAACGAATGCGGTGTGACAAAATAAAGATTTCAATTATATTCCGTGCAATCCCTCCCGCATCGTGCAGCGGTTCCGTTCCCGCTCTACTTAACGCTCGCTTTCGAATCCTGCCGCACATACTTTCACGGGGCCGATCCGGGTTGAGCATAAATTAGGCTCTCACCCGTCGGGGTAGTGCAAATTACATCATCACAATTTACACGATTCCACGCATTCCGCGCTGGGAGCTACCGATATGTTTGCTCCCAAAATCTTTCCCGGGTGCCTTCCTTTTCAACGGCCCGCTCGTGTAACAACGGGAGCAACCAACCTCCTCCCCCCAGGGAAAAAAACTGCATAACCCCCTTCCAACCGAACAATTCATCCGTGTTGTCTCTCTGGATTTAAGAGCGAGTCGCTCTCCCCTTTTTTCGACCTCCGTCGGAGAAAGGCCCTTTCATCAATCATCGTGCATCATCGGGGGCCTGACGGTGCCGGCGAGACAGATTGTCCCGCTAAATTGTGCGCTGAGCGAGTGCCGGGACCTACCACGGCATTAGGAGTGTCTATTTATCATCCGAACCGAAAGGGGCTGTGAAAGGAGTTCAAATGTCAAAATACTTACCCAATTGAATGTGGGCCAAACCACCGGGGCAGTGGTGGAAATCGGAACAACCATCAGCTCGCGAAATGTTTGTACATGTTTGTTGGCCGATTTTTCTATTCATTTTTCTGTCTGGCTGGACGACAATAAAGGCTGGAGAACTCTCCCGCTCTGGGGAGGGAGCGGGGTTTCTTCCATTGCCATGTATGCTGGCGCCTACATAAATGAGGTTTTTTTTGTAAAGAATACAGAAAACGTGGGGATCAATTATGCAACAACATTTAAATAAAGAGTTGCAAAAATATATAGCAACCGTTAATAGAAATCATTTCAATATCTGAAATACGACTAAGACTCCGCGAATCTCTTTAAATGGACCTTTGGAGTATAAATCTAAACAGTTTTTTGAAACCCATGGGATCAAACATGTGAAGAGCGAGTACGTACTGCAGATTGCAAACATTTAGGCGCGAGATCACCTAATCAACACAATATTGTAATATGCTCTTTTTACAAAAGATATGTGGTTAAAGGGACTGAATTCTAGCTGAAATGTTATAACAGGTGTTTAAATGGTAATATATTAGCAAAACATCCAACAACATCATTGAATAATTACATGCTTTGGTGAGGTGCACTTTGCATACTTATGAACTCATGATCAAATAGGCGTCTTAAAGTATGCAATCTCCACGAGTGCTTGTGTATATTATATTTGCCTATGTATTAAAAATTTCCATATGTACCACTTGCAAGGATATCTTAGTCATAAAAAAGGTTACGAAACATGTAAAGCGGGCTTCACACGTCTGTATAACGACCTGAGAACGATGTTGCGAGGAACCCTATCGAGCCGTCAAACGACGGGGTTTCTCACCTGCTTCTCACTACGTAGTGGAAACCAAGGAGATATATAGGAGATGCCGACATGTAGAACCAAGGTCCCTTTATGGACCAGGTTGTCGCATTGTTGCTTTTGTTGGTTTTGTAATTTTGACAGTTTGGTCTAAAAGCGTGCTTGTTTGTATACCTTTGTTTAACCCTTTATTTTTATTTAAGCACTGTTACGAACTTCTTTCTACTTCCTCATTCACCAGCCGTTGCGATATGGTAGAGCAAATCAAAACAACCATCACATCAGAGCAAAACGTGAACAAATCTGACAATTTGGTCCAAAACGAAACTCCCCCGATGAGCTGTCAAAATACATGGGATGCATCGACCTCCTCTCTATCAGACCTTGTGTAGAACATTCACCAGTAGCACGTGAGAAGATTTTCGACTCAACTCACTATAGCGATTCTTCTCACTACTGCATGTTTCCTCCTTCCTCAAACGTCTCACGTCTATTTGCCTGACGTCGGTTGCTACGAGCTATTCTCTGTCTCGATTTGTTTACATGCCGTTCTTTTCTCGCAGTCAGAGTAGCATCGGTTGTGTGCAGTTGCATTTCAGTAATATTTACTCTATCAGAAGCATGTCGCAATTTGCCACAATTTTGCGTTATTGGGAATGGGTAGTTTGCATGGGATCTGAACGCAATCGAGAACGACACGTTTGCCTATCGGTTGGATCAATGCAATCTTCCGCTTCATGCCAATACTGCATTGTGGGGTAGTTTTGCCGTCAGATAAAAATAAATATCACGACACAACTTGAGGCACCAATTCTACCGGAGAAATAAATAACCACGCTCATATAACT
The DNA here is from genome assembly GCA_002091845.1 of Anopheles cracens. Taxonomy (NCBI): domain Eukaryota; kingdom Metazoa; phylum Arthropoda; class Insecta; order Diptera; family Culicidae; genus Anopheles; species Anopheles cracens. The sequence continues at coordinate 170,516 of KZ068626.1, read as the reverse complement.
TAAATGCATTGATCCGTTTCGGGACTTGGTCAACTTCTCCCAGAACATTGTTTTCGTTATTTGAATCCATCACATTTTGCACAAAAGCGCACTATAACGTTGGCTCTCAAAGGCAGGATCAATAGCTCCATACGAATGTACCACTGCAGTTTCCCTCCGGCTTGAGGTAAGTATGAATGGAATCTCCTTTCTACCAAGTCAATAAAAAGTTTCTCTCGTTTCAGAAATCCACAGAGTTCTCTGAATAGTTTCCGTTACACTGGCAACATCAACTGACAGCAGCAAAGCATGACGATGGTGAGTGAAGAGGGGAAGCGGGGAGGGGAAGAATGGGAAAGGGCTGCTATATTTTTTTTGCGTTGTCAATCTTGAGTCGAAAATTGCCAAATTTGTCTGCCTTCCGGATGGAATTTCGACTCAAGTACAAGGAGCTGTCAAAAAATTTCGGCGGCCGAGATTTGGGTCGAAATTTGGGTCGAAAATTTGAAAAATCGTGAGATTTTGCTACTGGTGGTGTTTGTTCGCCGTGAAAGAGTGAAACGGGGATTGACCACAGTTGTCAAAATTGTACCGTACGTGTGTGTTCTCTTTCCCACTACACAGCCGTTTTGACAGCTGAGGTTAAATTGCTAAAAAAAAACGGTCGATCGCTATGACGCCACCTCCTATATATCTCCTTGGTGGAAACGCGTTTCTCGCTACCGAGCGAGAACCAAAGCGCGGTACCATGCGCGATACCTCATAAAATTCAAAAATTTTACTATTTAAAATGAATTAAAATATATTTTAATACTTTTCAGTATGAAAACAAGGATTTTTGTTTGAAAAAATGATATTTTTCAAACTCCATACAATCTTGATCAAAATACAATTCGGTTTGACAGCGTTCTCGCTTCGAGGTTTCCTGCAACGCACGATCGACGCGAGAACGGCCAAGTGAGAACTTTGACAGCTGTCCCATCTGATTCTCAGGTCATTATACAGGGGTGTAAAGCTGGTTTCATAAATAAAAACAGAAAAAAGCTATCAAAACAAAAACAAAGTTGGTTTCAATCAATAGTGCAAGAATTTAAGTGATTTTTCCCACCTCAAAACGAACATCCCGAAAAGGTTTGGCCTCTTGTAAATTAGTGGCACGGTTCTCTGTGTACTGCACTACTAATTGCACCGATAAACGACCTGCTTCCCTTCCAGCTATGGCGTCAGCATCGAGCAGCAGCGCAAAGAACCTGTTCAGTGACTCGAAGCGCCGTCTGGCCGAACGGGTCGCCGTGAATGTGAACAACGCTTCGTCGGTAGCTCGTCAGATTGTGCGGGGCTCCAAGTCGAACGAAATCCTCATGCAGGCGGCCAAAAACTTTGCCTACCACGAAAGCACGGTCGACAACAGCATACAGAATCTCAAGAAGATGGAAATCATCTTCCAGCACCTAAACTATCAGTACGATGCCATCGAGCAGGCTGCAGAAAAGTTGGAATACGTCGAGGAGCAGGTGAAAGCCATGGAAAGGTGATAGAGCACGTCCAGTTGGGGGAACAAACGGAATGCAATAGTATTAGCGAAGTAACTAGTCGTGGCCGGAAAATGTCTCAAGCATTATTTTGAATTATGAACGGCTTAAAATTTTGTTTAATTATGATTCCAGATATTGAATCCAAAATATGTTACCGATAAGCAATGCAAATAATTAGTTAAATTTGCGTACAGCATCAAATAAAGCTTGGAGAACTTGAATTGTTGTCAGTCTATCCACTTTACCGCTTCAGTTGCGAAACGTTCTGGTCATGGAAAAGGAAAGAACACTACTTAAATTCTGAGTTTATAACTGAAACACTAAGCAATTGCATAATTTATGTAGCACTAACATGAAAAGCATGGATTAGATGAGCATCTATACCAAGTAAAACATTAATTTATTTTTTTACCAGTCCGATTATGTATTGGAGACAAACCACTGTGCCTTTTATGTTGACAATACGCGACGTCAAACGAGAGCGCCAAAAACGGCTTCTCGTAAACACGTTGTTTGTTTACGTTGGCGCTGAGATCTGTTGTTGCTTTTGTTTCCCGTGCAGGTTAATTAGGAAGAAAATGTGCTTATTTCCCGGTTAAATTTCGATTACATATCCATTTAACGAAGTGCTGTAAGGGTATCATCATTAACGGAGCAACATCAAATGAACGGCAGCAATGAATACCCCGAAGACGGCGCACCAAGCACAGCGTGCCGTATTGGGAACGCCAAGGGCCTCCAGCAGCAAAAAATCGCTCTTCGGCAAGGAAGGTGAAAATGAGTGCGATATCGGACCGATGACACCCCTTCGTTTTGGACACACCCGCAAGAGCACCAGAAAATGTAAGTTTGCACGACATGTTTGTCACCTTATGTGATCCGAATTATCAACCAAACCCGTGTCGATTGCAGCTAATGCCGCCCTCAACAACATTACATCGTTCCGGAACCTGTTTGGGAACGAATCACCGGACAGCGATCGATCGCTGTCACCGGATTTTGCGCGAAGGTTTACCAACAACGGGCGCTATGAGCTCCTCACCGAGAATCCGAACAAGGAAAACCAGTCGCAACCCGACGTCGACGAGGAGACGCGCTTCTCCTTTTCCAGCGTAGCGGAAACACCGAGCAGTCGGCTCAGTGCCGAGGAGAGCGCGCTACTAGACGAGAATAACTCCAACTCCCTCTCGATACTGATGCATTCCGATCTGAGCCTCGTGGAGAAGCGTTCCAAACCACTGCATCGAACACCGGGCGTTACGTTACGTAGTCAGTCTGCGAACAAACTGTGCCAGTCGCCGGTAGGAGCTTCGCTGCGCAGGACGCAGCATCAGAAGAAAGTGCCGCATGTTTCAACGCCTGACAACAAATCTCAATCGCCTAACGGTACCGGAAATGTGGCCAGCGCAGCAAAACGTCCGCAAGCGAAGGCCCGTACATCGCTACACTTTAATGACATCCAACCGATCCCGGCACGATCGTTCTACTCTTCGTCTGCAACGGATAAAGAGAAACCACTGGCCATTACGTCCCCGATATTGACCAAATCGTTCTACTCGTCTTCATCCGCGCTGAATAACACTGCGACCACGCACGTATCACCGAAAGAATCTCTCACCAAGCCCTTGCCAGCGACCCCTTCAACGGCAAAAACTCCCCGCAAACCGATGCGTAAGCGTTCGAAGTCCATCTCGTCTAATGCGCCACGCCTCGGCCAACGGGGCACCGTGCACAAGATCCGCCGGCAAACGAAAAAACCCGCCCAACCGGCGAAAAACAACAAAGATGCGCAAACGCCGAAACGAGGCACAAACAAGCAGCAGAACAAACGTGCCTTTGCCGGTGGCACGAAGAGTTGTCCGACCACGCCGAAAAGCTCGCAACAAGCGGACCAAAACGATGAATCGCTGCTCCGTCAGATGGAGCGCGTGAACGAAATCCTTCGCCAGGGTCAGCGGAATCTAGAAAGTGCTCGTCCGCTGTCGCTTTCGATGACGGATCTGAGCAAACGGTCGCGTACGTCCCACGAACCGGCTAGCCCGTCTTCTTCCTCAGAAGACGAAGAAACAGCATCGGATGAGGAGGAGCTAAACGACAATGAAGAGGCTACAAAGAAGCGTAAATTTTTCCGCTCCAAAGGCAGATCGCGCTGGAATCGCCGGGTGTACAATCATTTCAATTCGATCGAGATCGGTGTGCGGAATGGGGGCAAACGGAAGCTGCTCAGCTTTCCGCAGGGGCCCAAACGTCCGCGTATCGACTTCACCGGTAAGGAGGACTTTGACTTCGCAAGCGAACAGCTGGAAGTGGACGAGTTAATCAGCAAGCTCGATGAGAGCGGGTCGTCAAGGCACGACGACGACGATGCATGCGCCATGGAGTATTACAACAGCGTGCCGGATGATGATGATGCGCCGATACCGATACAGTCGAATATCATTTATCTGACCGAGGAGGATGATGCGCTCGTGAGCGACAGCTTTTCGGACGAGGAGGACTCGGAAGTGGATAATAGAATTTTAATCGTACACCATGACCGTGATACAGTTTTTGCTCGATGCGAAGAACAGCGACATGAAACACCGCCCGCAATTGAGCCTACCTTTGAGCCTATGCCGGATAGAACGATTATCATACAACACAACGTGTGCCAAACGATCACCACCTCCAGTACAACAGGTAATCATTTATGCAGGGGTTTTCCCACAAAACGTGCTAATATATATTTTTTTAAATTTTCCAGTAACACATTACCAGTATCAATCCCAGTGCCAAACGGAGCAGCTGGCTCCTGCTCCCGCAGAACGCGAATGTTCGAACGACGGATACTATCCGCTGTTCTACCCGGAACGGTTGAAAGCGCTCTGGCGCGAGGAACGCCGACAGCACGCCGAGCTACCCGAACCGTCCGACGTCCGGCATCTCCTTCGCCAGCAGGCTAATCAAACGCGCGGCCGTAGCACGCCCTCATCCGCCGACGCGCCGAAACGAGGCGGTACCGGCCACGACCAATACCAGATCGATGCGGGCCAACGGGCGTACGGTGCGGTGCACTGCAGCGGCTGTGGCCTCACGTACTCCACTAACGAGCCCGAGGAGGAGCGCTTCCATGACAGCTTTCATCGCGCGCAGGCCAAGCTGGCGTTTCCCACCACCCCGAACGAGCACGTCGTGACGCAAGTGCCCGAGTGGGACGTTACCGGGCGCATCATCGTCGTGTCGCAGGTCGATAACGCGGATCGGAATCGGTTGCAGCGGATACAGGGCGTGCTGGAGGTGGTCGACGCTGAGCTGGGCTTTTCCACCCACGGCGAACTGCCGGACGGTGGGTGCGTGTATGTGGCCGTCGCCCGGTCCACCGTGCTCGGGGTGTGCGTCGTGCAGCCGCTGCACTACGCCAACAGGATGATTTGCCTGGAGGGACTGCACGGTGTGCCGATCGATTGCTATTCGTCGGAGTTTTATCATGCCAGGTAAGCTTCTGCCGTTATCTTTTAGGCCGGAATTCACATCATTTACAAAGTTGCTCAAATTGCGCAAATTAAATGCATAGAAATGCATATCATTCACATGCGAAGCCGCCTAGCTACCCGGATAGCCCGATTATCAGGACGGTGTAGTGTTTTTGTTGTCAAAATGGAACTAAGGGCCTATCTCGAACAGACCGGAAACATTCCGCACCAAAACACAACGCCGCAAAGCAAAGAACTCACTTAATGTTTCACCCCAACCACGCTTGACATAGATGCGGCATCTCGCGCATTTGGGTTGCGCCCCGGTACCGTCGTCAGGGAGTCGGACGCAAGCTGATGGCCGCCATCCGGACGCACTACGTCTTCGGTTACGCGATGAAGTACGACGAGATCGCGTTCGGCGCCCCGACCGAGCTGGGCAAACTGTTTGCGGAATCCATCACCGGGCGGAAGGATTTTCTCGTCTACGTTTAGAGCTCACATTTGATGTGCCACCCCACAAGCCCAGCCTTTTCGTTTGAAAGGCCCGACTGTTGCGCTTTAGATTTATTGAATTCATGCATTCGTGTTTTTTTTTTCTATCACACTACAATAAACTTTCCCCTTCAGGTGTGTGTGTTTCTGTTTTTTAACTGGCTGTGTGTTTGGGTTGTATCATTTTTTCGCCCCAGCTGCCTTAGCTTTCGCCTGTTCCGCAGCCAGCTGACGCTCGCGCACCAGTTTGGCGCGCTGTTTTGCCAGTTTGTCTACCTTGCGGTGCCATTTCACGAACTTCTCGTACTCCTTGTCGGCAATCGGATACTGCGGTCTGCCCTCCGATGGGGCGAGAATGTGATCCAGCAGCTCTTGCACCTGTAACGGCTTCCTGCCGAACTGCATACGGCGTCTGATCGTCAGCACTTCCGAGGTGCAACGCAATATCTGCCGTGCTGAGTAGCCGGTGGTGACTTTTGCCAGTGCGGAAAGATCGAGATCCCGCGGTACGGTGGGAAAACGAGCAAGGGCATGCCGCCACAACAAAACCGTCGAACCGTAGTCGGGTCTGGGAAGTAGGAGAATCTTTTCGAAACATTTCTTCAACGGCCCGACCTTTGCCAGCCACGGTTGGTTGCTCGTTGCCACCAGCAGTACTTTATCTTCCGGTTTTAGCTGCTTCACCAACAGCTTAAATAGATACTTTCCCAGTTTGGTCGGGCTGAGGGGCTGCTCCGGTGGTGGAACTTTTTTGTAAAACGCACGATGGACGTCCTCGATGGCGATCACTGCGGGCTGCAGCACTCGAGCGGCCCTCAGCACAAGCTGAAGAAAGTACGGCATGCTGGTGAGTTCGATCGGGCCACAAGAATCAACGCTCAGGTCGAGCAGCACCGAGTCAGTCTCGTGGCAGATCGCCTCCAGCAGCAGCGTCTTCCCGTAACCAGGAGGAGCAAGGAGACAGATAGATTTCGGCTTCGCAACAACGAGAGGCCCCATTCCGAAAAGGTACGATCGAAGAATGGATCTAATCTCCCCCATTGCCGGCGGTGGATCCTGCTCCAGACGATTACGGCGTTCAAAGGCGGCGTAGTTGAAGTCCCCTATGAACTCCTCAAACGTCCGATTGCGATACGCTTTGAGGACGTTTCGTTCTACCAGTTCGTCTACGATCGATTCCACCGAGCGATCGGCTGTGGGATCAACCGCTTCCTTGCGCTTCTTTCCCTTCGCTCCCTTCGCGCGTGGTGGCTTTTTCGGTTTCGCCGGTTTGTACTTCATCCGCTCGTCCTTGCACAGCGCCATCTGTAGTAGTTCCCGTTCGGACTTTAGTAGCTCGTGTACCTCGGCATGCAGTTCCTGGTGTACCTCGGCAAACTTCTCCAACGTGATCCACTCCATCACGGGCAGGTCATGCACGTTCTGCAGCTCACTAACGAAGGCCCAATCCTTGCGATACCTCTCGAACGTTTCCTCCAGCGTCACTAGAAAGAGAGACGCAATTACTCCATGGTTTAAAGGTAGTGTGCAAGTGCTGCTCACAGTAGGCATTGCTCACAAACTCCGGCTCGGCAAAATCGTAAGTTTTGCCTTCCTTCCTCTCCCTGGCACGCTTCTCCCTCGCCTGTTCCTTCGCCCGCTCCTTCTCCGCGCGCTTCTTCTCCAGCTCCCGCTCCTTGGCGGCCTTCTTCGCATCGGCTTCCTTTTTCTTCTGCGCTGGCGACTTTAGCTTTTCCAGTCTTTTCAGTCGTTCCTGCTCCAGATACTCCATTGGGGACAGCGTTTCCCCGCGCACCACCAGCACCGTCCCACTCTGGAATGGTTCCGGTATGAGATCGAAGGCGTGGGTCTCATCGTACCACTGGCGAAACCATGCCCGCACGAAGTCCGTAATGTCCTCCAGGATGGCGGGTCCGCGCGTGCGCAGAATGCGCGCCCTTTCATCCGCGATCGCGTCGAGGAACTTTTGATCGAACTCCATCTTCCGGTCTCTCCGCGCGGCACGCACCGCCTCAACGACGTGCGCCGCCTGCAGGTTTGGTTCGTAATCATCAAACAGTCCCAAAAACTTGGACCTTTCGTAGCGCATCCGTCGGTGAGCTTTGGCTGAGCAATACCTTCGCCAGCAACGCTGTATTTTGGACGCAGCACGATTTAGTCGCATCGCTTCTATTGCCTCGTCCCGGCGCTTGGCTTCCGCTTCGGCAATCTCGGCCGCGTTATCTTCTTTCTTTGCGGTTGGCTTCAGCACGCTTTCCATTTTGGTTTGCGATGGCACAGCCGACGCCTGTTCTTCTCTGCCCGGTGGAGAGTAGTACGCAAAATCGACCACATTCTTCTTCTTCTTTCGAAAGTCCCACCTGAAGACGGTACGCTTCACAGGAAACAGCATAGTTTGTCCCGGACGATAGAAAAAATCGTACGGTACATCCACAATTTCCTCATCGATCGGTTTCGGATAGAATCGATCCGGATGAAGGCGGAAGTTTGTTTGGCGAACACGTGCTTGACGCGCTTTTTCGTGCGCCATAATCAGCGCCAGTGCCGCCTGGAGCCTTTCCTTGCGACGATCACGCACTACAACTGGTCTCTTTAACGCTATGGGTAATGGTACAATGTCTTCTTCCAGCCCATCGTCATCCGAATCGCTGTTCGAATCACTCTCGCCGCCAGCATCAGCAAATGGTGCCAACGATCGTGTGTCGATCAACGTCTGTAATTCGGCCGGACGTTTCATCGGAAAGAAGCAAGGTCTCACGGCTTGCACGTCGTCGGGTATAAGATGCTGTTCCTGCAGTGCCCCGTCCACGTACACGAACTCACTCAACTCGATCTCTTTAAGCTTCGCACCGAACTCCAGCATGCGAGCTTGTGCCGTCTCCAGCAGACGTTCTACAACCGCTCGCTTCTGCACCTGCAGCGTTTGATCGAAGCAGCGTTCCAGGTTACGGCAGAGTTGGACGTAGCGACAGTACAGATCGGATACCAATCGATGCACTATGCGTACGTCCTTCGTAGGTTGCGCCGATTGCATCCGCTTTTCGTGCTCCAGTACGCTCTGCAGCTGTTCACTCGTTGTGATCCAAAATTTCGCAACTGCCTTTGCTTGTGCCATCTCTACAGGAAGTGGTCTTCAAACTGGGCAGCGTAATTTTATGATTGATTCAAATGTTTCAAACTAATTTTATTGGGGAATAGAACAGGAGCGTGAACGTGGATTTGCCAGCAAAAGAACAGCGCTTGCTGAGCATGCGCTGAACATAGCAATGTTCAAGCCAACTTGGATAAGTCACCCGACGGTAACAATGGCAGTGTAGATCGTTATGCGAAATAAGAGAAAGAAATATGTGGTCCGGTGTCATTTTCATTATATGTCCACCATTTCTAATACTCCAAAAACATACCAAAATTATTCCAGACATGTCCTAAGCCGCCATTTCTTCAATATTTAATATAACTTTTAATTCCTCGTCTCATTTGTTTGATTTTCATCTGCCTTTATCCTCATTTCGGTCCCGTTTACGATCCTCCTCCCATTCCTCTTCCTGATCGTTTAACTCCGCGGTTTGTCCTACACCACTTTAGTTTAGGTTAGGTTAGGGTAGTCTTAAGTTCGCGATGTGTAAAGCCTTAATGGCAAACATTGTATCTAATAAAATTGAAATTGAAATATAACGAAATAAAACAAGTGCCAACTAACTGTGAAATAAAATTATTTCAACCACTATGTCGTAATCTTTGCCAAATTCCACAACAAGTTAGCTCACCAAATTCAAACTCAATCCATATTCCATAACTTCCACTAACGTACCGACTCGTACCGATTTATTTATTCTCACGTCGAACGTTCCTCCGCAACCGCCCCACATTGAAGCAGTCCACCCCAATCTTCTCCTTCACCTCGTCGATCGTTTGCTCGGCCGTCGCCCGGGCCCGTTCACTGCCCTCCTCGATGACGCCCGCCAAATATCCCACATCGTGCGTGTACCGCTCGATGCGCTCCCGTATCGGGCGCAAATGCTCGATCAACGCTTCCGCCACCACCAGCTTGTACTGGCCCGTGTTTTTGCCCTCCGCCTCGCGACATATGTCCTCCGTGCTTTTGCCGCTGACCAACGCGTGTATCGTGATCAGGTTCGACACTCCCGGCCGCCCGTCCGGATCGAACGTTACCTCCGACTTGAAGTCCGTCACCGACTTCTTCACCTTCTCCAGCACGGCGTCGGCCGTGTCGACCAGCATGATGCAGCTCTTCGGGTCCGGATCGGATTTGGACATTTTCTTCGCCGGATCGCGCAACGACTTCAACCGACTGCCGTCGTTGACGAGCGTCTCGCAGAGCGGGAACGTTTTGCCGTACCGGTTGTTGAAGGCACGGGCAAGTGATTGAGCGAGCTGCAGCTGCTGGATCTGATCTTCCCCAACCGGGATGTGGGTCGCTTTGTAGAGCATAATGTCGGCCGCCTGCAGCACCGGGTACAGGTATAGACCGAGCGGGATCTCCTTCATGTTGGCTGATTTTTCCTTGTACTGCGGTAGGTGCGTTAGACGGGCCATCGTGGTGAGGCAGCCAAGAATCCAGGACAGTTCGGCATGCTGTGGAACGGCCGACTGCAGGAACAGCGTTGACCGGGCCGGATCGATGCCGCAAGCCAGCAGCGTTGCGGTCATTTGCAGCGTGTTGTGACGTAACGTTTCAGGGTCCTGACGTGCAAAATGAATCACATAGAGCAGGGGCACTGGAAACAAACCGCAGCCAAACAGTAGCACTCACCGGTGGAATGGTCATGGAGTGTAAATCCACAATGCAGTACGTCACGTTTTCGCCGGCGTCCTGCAGCTCGACCCACCGTTTCACCGCACCGAGATAGTTCCCAATGTGCAGAGCTCCGGTCGGTTGCACACCGGAGAACACCTTCCGTGGCCATGGAGCCTGAGTCTGGGTGGTAGAAAACGTATGCTTTAACAATGAGAACGACAAAACCCCATTTACGTACCTTCGATTCCGATGAGGAGAAGCGTGTTCGAAGGTTTAGATAGGATTTATTATGCGAAACAAGTGGTAAAATTCGCCTAACGACAGACATTTTCCTGCCTTCCTGTCCGGATCGATCGCAGCAGATGTAAACACAAACGCGCACACGCACACACGAATGCATCCGCGAAACGTCACAACAAACCGCACGCCGGGCGCTACACTGTAAATGTTTTCCCAGCACAGGGCTGTCAGCTGTTCGTCGAAAACTCGTTTGGACTTGGTTTGAACAGGATATTTAATTAGAATTCAACAAAAAAAAAACCGAAACGTGTTAAAACACCGTTACACGAACATCGTTTCAACGTTCGCCCTGAGGTGCTTTTACTTCTCAGAATGCTTATTCCCGGTTGCCCGCTGCATTCGCAGCATTTCTGCAGGAACCATTAATTTGCCGGTGCTTACAAACAACACGTGTTGCATGTCGCGCGAACGGCGCACGATGAGTTCACCACGCGCCTGCTTATTTGCGTACGACCAATTTCACGGCACATCGCTTGAGAGCGTTGCATAAAAAAAAAGAATATTCAAACAATGCAAGTGTATTTTGTCTCTCTCTCTCTTGCTCTCTCGATTCGTACCACTTCGAAAAGGGGTGTTGCGTATAATATTTACAAATATATAGTGATAAACATAACTTTCGTCGCATGTATGTGTGCTCGTGCGTTTGCAAACGACATCGAGGGGGAGCACAGCAAGCATTCAAATTATCCCGCGGCGGGTACGGCAGTTAGTCAATCACGCACCTACGCTGACCCCGGCTGTGTATAGAGTCATCGTCTCCACAGCGCACGTAACCAAAAACCGGTCACTAGTTCACGACCAACAAGATCCAGTTTTTGGATGGTCGGCGAAAAGAAGGACTTCCCAGTGAAGCAAGTCGGTAGAGCGTAGTAGGCAGCACTGGTGATCTCTTTTAGGACGTATCGTACAGCGCGTGTGAAGTGTGCAGTTCCTATTTGGAGGCGTTTTTTTTTAATTTACAATGATAGTGCCGGTACTGTTCCCGAGAGCTTCCCGCTGGAGCAGTGTGCTGTTCCAGTGCGGGGCGTTACTGTGGTCCGCGGGACTGCTATTGCCCCCGTCGGTGCAGACCATGGAGACGGAGTGTAGCCGTGCACCGAACATTATCTTCATTTTAGCCGATGATCTGGGCTGGAACGACGTCGGGTTCCATGGTTCGGCCCAAATCCCGACGCCCCATCTGGACGCACTGGCCTATTCAGGCATTATTCTCAACCGCTACTATGTGAATCCGATCTGCACACCGTCCCGGTCGGCGCTGATGACCGGGAAGTATCCGATCCACACCGGCATGCAGCACACGGTGCTGTACGCGATGGAACCTCGAGGGCTTCCGCTTTCGGAGAAGTTGCTGCCGGAGTACTTGAAGGAGCTTGGGTGAGACATTCCGACGGAAATTCCAGCATGGTTTGATACAACACGTGCGCTTTCACAGGTACTCCAATCACATCGTTGGCAAGTGGCACCTGGGTCATTACCAGCTCCGGTACACGCCGCTGCAGCGCGGGTTCGACAGCCACACGGGTTTCTGGATCGCGTCCGAAGCGGTCGACATAGTGAACGCTCACAACGACAGCGCCCCACTCTTCCTGTACGTGGCCCACGCGGCCGTTCACTCGGCCAACCCGTACGACTTCCTGCCGGCCCCGGACAAGACCGTGGAGGAGTTGGGGCGCATCGAAAACTATCGCCGACGTAAGTTTGCCGCCATGATGGTGGAGCTGGACCGAAGCGTGGGCCAGCTGGTGAAAGCGCTGAGTGCACGTGACATGCTCGAGAACACGGTCATTGTGTTCAGCAGCGATAATGGCGGCCCGGCGGATGGGTTCAATGACAATGCCGCCTCGAACTGGCCGCTGCGCGGCGTGAAGAACACGCTCTGGGAGGGTGGCGTGCGTGCGGCGGGATTCGTCTGGAGCCCGCTTCTACGCAACGTGAGCCGGGTGTCGCACCAGATGATGCAGGTCGCCGATTGGCTTCCGACGCTGTACGAAGCCGCGGGTGGTAATGTCAGGTGCGTCTAGGAACTCGCGCGTTTTGTGGTGTGTTGCGGGTAGTTTGAGTTTACAAAATTTCGTCGTTATCTCTTTCGCAATTGAAACAGCGCACTGCCTGAAGAGTTGGACGGGATCAGCGTGTGGAACGAACTGAGCAGCGGTGCTCCGACGCGCCGCATCGAGATACTGCACAACATCGACGATATTTGGGGCACCGCGGCAGTCACGGTGGGCAACTGGAAGCTAGTGAAGGGCTCCCACTACAACCGCACCTGGGACGGGTGGTACGGGCCGGCGGGAATACGCGACGATAAGGCGTACTCCTGGGAGGCGGTCGCAAACAGCACCACGGGACAGATACTGGACGCGTTGGAGCTACTGCCGGCGCGCGAACGCATCGTACAACTGCGCCGCGAGGCAACGGTTTCCTGTGGTGCCGGCGCCCACATGGCCTCCGATTGTAACCCGCTCGAGGCCGTCTGCCTGTACGACGTGGAAAGCGATCCGTGCGAGTACAACAACCTGGCGGAGGAACATGCGCACATAGTGCAGAGTTTGCTGGCACGGCTAGCGGACTACAACAGTACGGCCGTGCCGCCATCGAACCTTGACGATGATCCACGCGGTGAACCACAGCGCTGGAACTACACGTGGCATAACTTCGGTGACGAACCCGAACCGGAAGTGCTACTCATTGAGAACGATGTGGCATAGTTTTCGATGTTATGAAGTTTTCTTGTAGTTTGGAAGATCTCTTTCTCGAAGAAACGGTGCAAAGATAAAAAATGACATTAGAACGTTGACTCTATTAGCCTACTCAAGCTTCAGTTCGACAGACAACACCGGACTCTTAATACTGAATAGCTTCATTTTATTCGAACAAAAACACCAAACAAAGAATACTCGATAAATATAATCTAAGTAGTACGTTCAATAAATTAAACTCTGTCACCCAAATCACTTACTACGGCGTTCTTGCAAACATAGCAACTATTCCCCTCTTTTACGGTAACTTCCCATTGGAACCATCGTCCAGATTGGGCAGACAAGCGCGTTAGTGTTTTTAGTGAGTTTAGTATCTCGTTTGCTTTGCATTTATTTGTTCTATTTGTAGCACAATATTGTCCTAAAACGAACGACCGAACACACACACATCGATAGCGATAAGAGGAGGATGGTCGCGCGGAAAAAACTGCACTTTACTGTCGGCCTGTATTAATGTTAAATTCTATATCTCTTCTCCGCTTCGACTTGTACTTCAGCAGGCGAACCCCACCCGGGGTTACGCTGGACAGTTCTCGGCTTCGATCTGCCTTCCCCTGCGCGGTGCTATGCCGCCACCGGGCGTAGCTCACAACGTGACGTTAAAAATAAACAGGAAGCAAATTACTTTCAGCGCTTACAGTATCTCCAAATCACAGTGTCGTATTTCGGGGAATTTTTTCTGTAACAACGTTTAAAGAGAGAAAGGTATTAAGTCGGCAAATGGGAACTCACGCACCTGGAGCCTGGGCTTACCCTTAGCTTCATTTCGATCCTATCGATTTCGCCGCCCATCAGATCGACGATGTTTTCGCCGTGCTTCAGCAGAAACGCCTCCAGCTCGTCGATCGTCTGGAACGTGCGCACCTCCTCCAGCAGCACGTTCAGATCCTGCTTGTCGAGATAGACGCGCGTCAGCTCGCGGCCATCGAAATCCATTTCAGCCTGTGTGAACACCACCGAAGAACGGACCATTAACAGGCACGCCAGACGCGGTCCCGCCGCTACCTTACCTTATACCTAACCAGCGAGTTGCCCATGTCGATACCCTTGACGTCGTGGATCGCCCGGATCATGATGTCGCTCTCCAGCTCGGCGTTGATTTTGTCGAGATTCTCCTGCCGGATCGACCGGCCGACGAGGGCCGCCACGTTCGTGTAGATGATGAAGGACGCGACGCCGCCCAGCATGCAGCCGACCAGCAGCGACCCGACCGCATCCGGTATCGGCGAACCGGTGTACGTGGACAGTCCCATGCAGGTTGCGGCCAGCGCCACACTCAGCACGGCCGCTGCATCCTCCGTAAGTACGACATTGACGCACGGATCCTGTCCGCGGACCACTAAAAGCAAAGCAAACGGTTTAGTGCGTTCTGTCGTGTGGCGCCCTTCCGGCAAAAATGCTTCCGGCTCGTCTTATTTTACTCTGAACATTGTCATAGGGCCGAATTGTTCACAAAATCAGATTTAAATATAATTTAGCAATATTGAGGAATTAAAATACGATCTGTAAAGTGGTGCTCTATCAGCAAAAATGACAAAAAAAGTTGTCAGGCATAAGATGGTTTGAAATCAGTCAAGTTCGTAATTGAATTATGACTAATAGCTCATAAAGAATCCGTTGAGCAGGGTGTATTGAGTAAAGCACTCTTATAATGGCTGGAAATTGGAAACACTGAAGACAGATACTCATATTTGTTCTACCAAGTTCTCGGTCGCTCTTGTCTTACCGTAATCTCGGAAGCTCATTCCGAGCGCCTTCGCCCCACTCCGGCAGCTGTTGATGGCTACCAGCAGGGTTGCACCTTCCGACACGAGCGATCCCCCGAGGATGAAGAACGCCCAGAAGAAGTCATCGATCGGGTGCGGATCGACCAGCCCCATGATGCCGTGATAGAACGACAGGCCCGTTCCGACGCAGAAGATGCCCACGCCCGAAATCAGCGACGATACGTACTTCATGTTGCTGTACCCGTACGGATGGTCGGAGTCGGCAATCTGCGTCGACTTGTGGATGCCGTACGCCAGGATCAGCTGGTTGATCGTGTCCGCAAGCGAGTGGATCGTTTCCGCAAACATACTGTGCGAGCCCGTATACAACCAGGCGCCGAACTTGAACAGACAGTTGGTTGCATTGCTGAAAAAACGAAAACGGTTCCAAATTAAACCTACTGTACGACACATTTGTCCGAACGCATTACATTGCTATAGCCGTCAGTACCACTTTGCCCGACTTCCCGAACAGACCCGGCTCGGAGTCGACCACATTCGTGCGGCTGCCAATCTCTCGCCGGTAATCCCGCAATCGGCGCTTCACGGTGAATATATCTGTAGTACGGAAAGGGCATGTTATGGCTTCGATCTGGAATACCACCACTCGTCCAACTCACTTTGTTGGTGCATCTTTTTCTCGATCTCCCGCTTCAGACACTCCTTCAGCAGGTTCTCCCGCGAGCCCCACACCTCGATCGCTTTCGCCTCCACGTCCTTGCGCCAGTAGACCGTGATCGGTGGTTCCTGTTCGTACGGCGAGCGACGCTTCGTGCGCGCCAACGCTTCCAG
>KZ068626.1:114333-134297 GCA_002091845.1 Anopheles cracens | reverse complement strand
GGTTCAGTGGTCATTCCTAGACACAAACTGGGTCAACAATCCTTTTCAGCATCTTCCTCATGTCTTAGAGGTGTACGTAAGTTCCCAGACCGTCCAGTTGGGTGATATTCTATACGCATGTGAAACAACATATTGTTTGTAGCAACATGAAGAACATTTTATTAGTTGAAGATAGTTTAACTGCAACTGTTTGGAAGGGGTTTTATTACGCACAATTAAACAAATAAGGGCATGCAGCGATGGGATACTATTTCTTCAGAATGTACGAAGCACTAGAGGATCGTCGAATCAAGCCCGCACCGCCGACCGTCATCGGGCGCCCGGATGTCGGCGGTTTCGGAATGGTACGACCGGTGCCCGTCGGTGTGCCCGGTGGCAACAGCTTCCGTTGGCTTTGTGTCAGCGCAGCAATCGAACCGGTGGCGGGTTTTTTCAAACTACCCGTGGCGGGCTGTGCTACCAGCGAGGAACCGCCCGTTGTCGGCATACTCGGTGCTTTACGCAGCGCTGCTACGGATTTCACCTGCGCCATCGACGGTCGCGGCGTGTCGGCGCGTCCCACGGTGCTCCCGAGCGAGAGGCGCGGTGTGAGCGCGAGCGCAGAGGTTGCGGACAGTTTCTTCTTCCCGGTCCCCGTGCCGGCATCGACCGGTGGACGTCGTCGTTCAATGCTAAGCAGTGAGCTCGATCGGGCCGGCTGCGTAAACTTCGGCGTCGGACAATTGCTACCCATCACCAGCGATTTGCGCGAGACGGTGGACGCGTGCTGTGGCGTGATGGTGTGCGTCATATCCTGCGTGGTGTTGATCTGCATCAGCAGCAGCGCCATATCGATCTGGCTGCGTGCCTGCTGCAGGTAGTTGATAACGTTCTGATCACGATCGTGCAGCAAGCCGGCCGTATCGTGAGCGGGTTGATTCTCGTTCGGGCTGGATGTGACGAGCGTTTTCATCGCCTCGAACGCATGATCGTCCGCGACGCTGGTGTGTGCGGAGCTGAGAACTGCATCGACTACCGGTTTGTTGTGATGGTGATCCGACCCTACGAGCTCGTGCGTCTTATTGTTAATGCCCACGCTTTCGGCCGACGTGTTCGATTTGGCTTCGGCCTGCTCCTCGTTGGCGCGTTGGGTCGGCACCAAATGCTCCAGCTGTTCTTCGGTTGCAGTCCCGGTTGTTTCTCGTTGCACCGCCGATTTTGCGTCACTTTCGACCGCTACCGTCTCGACACGCGAGAAACATTTGCCTTCGGCCGGTGGTGTCGAGAACGGAGTTTTCATCGTCAAGCCCGGACTGATGACGCTCACCTTCGGGCGCGGGGATTTCAGAGGCGAGTGTAGCATCGCCTGCTCCTTCTCCTCCTTCACCTGCCGGATGCTGGTCTCGTAGAAGTCGAGCAGGTTCGAGAGCATCGCCTTCGAGACGAGCGCACAGCTTTCGGACACATCCGGCAGCAGGTTCGAGGACGTGTTGTTCTTGAACTTGGAGAACACCTTCGGCCCGGTCGCCTGCACCTCCCAGAAAGAGCTCTCCTGGTCGTTCTTCTCCGGGCAGCTGCAGCGCAGCAGCTCGTAGCTCAGATCCGCCCGCATGCCGGACCGGTTGCATTTGACCGTGATCGTCAGATTGTCGGTGTTGCTTTTGTCCGCCTCGAAGTCCAGATACTGCAACCGCAGGCCCATCGATTTCAGCAAGAGCGTCAAGTTTATTGCGTCAATGTCCAGTGGCTGTAAAAGGAAATGGGTGGAGTGGATGAAGCGTGCTTGGCAGCACAGGGCGTCGCCTTTTTCGGACACCACTGTTTCGCACCGGAATACTAATTAGCTGCATTAGTGGTGCACAAGCCGCCACCCTCAATCAAAGGTGAGCAAACTTTCGTCACTTCAATCGAATGTTGCTAGCGAAATGGTGAAAATACAACACCCGGACGCGGTTCCCGGATTCTACTGACCTTTGCTCGTTCTAAATCGGGTCGCTTCTTTTGCACCTCAATCCATTTATCGATCAAGTCCGGTAGCTTCACATTGCTCGACGCCATTGTGCTTTTGCGGTCAGTGCACGAGCCACTAGCGAGGGACGCGAGTATTCAACACAGAGATGCTTTCTTTTCGTTCAAAATATTGCCGAGCGGAGAACGCACTGCCGTTATTATCGGAACGGTCGCACAAACTGCTGCAGAAAACGGTCAAAGCAACGACGGCACGAACGAGCGATCAGTTGTCCATCGCCTATTGTGTATTCTTTGTCTTGGGCTACTCGGTCGTTCACTAGCAGTCACTGCACAGTGGGCAACTGACTGACCGAGATAGGAAAGATTTTCGGTGTTTCGTGCACGAAGCAAGCGTGTGTATAACAGTTCGCTAACCCTGAAGTGGCACCGAACTATAATTTGTACGCCAAAGGACAGAAATGGTCTAAATTGTAACTTCAAAACAGCCGCAATCGCACAAATAGAGCCCAAATTAACGGAATAAAACTTTCACTGCGAGCGTTTTATAGTGTTCTTCTTCTTGCAAACATTTTGCAATACTCATTCCCCTCGGGGTAGAAACTGTTATACAAACTGTTATAAACGAAGTCGAACAGCGTTTACAACGAATTCGGCAATTCGCCACACCGGTCGGCACACAGCTGTCAAACATGACATGCGAGAGGGGCGCCACACCTTCACGCACACCCCTCTTCCGTTCTGTTGTGTTTCTACTGCTGATAACAACATTGCCCGAAGGTTCGTAAAAGAGTTGTTTCTTATGGAATTATTTAATGTATTGTAGTTTTATACGAACATTAAATGTAATAATTTAGGGAACTGTGTGTGCGAGTCGTTCGTGTTTGGCTGTGGTTTACATTATAGTGCGCGAATGTGCGCGAGTGTTTGTGAGGGTGATGTGTTTTGTTTATATCGAGCCGCTCCTTGCTTCGTCACCGCACCCACGGTCGCTGTAAAGCCCTTTTGCTGGATCATTCCGATAGTCCTTCCAAATAGCGTCCTGGTTCATTGAAGGAGTAAGGATCGAGAGCGTAAATCCTTCGCCGTGTAGAAAGACGCCCAGCAGAGCTGTGTTTGTGTTCGTTTACTCGACCGATGGTAGACCACGTGTTGTTCTGTTGTCTTCACAGAAATGTATGACCGATTACAATGATAATTGATGGTTTGTTCTCGAACATGTTGGTCGTATGAGATAGTTAGGATAACATTGCGCCACTTTACTTCCACAGTTCATCATCCCTATCAGGTTTGCCGATGGAATATTCTGGGTCGTGTGTATGTGTGTGTTGCCCACTTCCTACAAGGCAACCGCAATCAGTCGCATCGTGGTGTTGGTGCGCTGCTGCGATGCCCCAAGAAAAACCCGTGTCAGTGAAGTGGAGTCTGACTTTTAGTTCGCTAACCTTCGTCGCGGTCGGACCGCTCAGTCAGTGTACCTCCCAAAATCTCGAGTGCAGCAGCCATCCGGCTCTCGGAAAGCATTCCGCACGTTGTTTCGCGATAGGGTGTCGTCATCATCCTCCGCCTCTTCCAGTGCGCATTCCAGCACGCGTAATCTCGCCCTCTTCGGTAAACATAGCTGATTCTGGTTTTACAAGATTGTGTTATTGTTTCCTTTCGTGTGTGCGCGCATGATGAATTGTGTGTTCTGACAGCTGTTTGGCTAAGCAGTGCGTGCCCGCGCGTGTGTGTGTGCTGTGTTGAAAACCAGCGATCATCACCATTCCGGTCAAGGCCAACTGAGGGCTCTCTAATCGTGATTCGTGAATTTGCAACGATTGATTAATACGTCTGTTTTGTGCTTTATTCTTAGCAGTGTGTGAATACAAACGCAACGAAGTCGTCGGTTTTTGAAGACATCCGATAACCCCCACGCTAGGAACGGTGGGGCAGGGATAAACAAACACACCGCGCAATCCAACCCAACTCCCCCATTCCGGCCACCCTCCCTCGGAAAAAGGAAGCAACATGTTGTCGCACTTGTTGAAGGATACCAGCGTGATCGTCAGCACCGGCAACGTGCTGAATGTTAGCGAATTGCGCAAGAAGGCGGGCCAGAAGCCGACGGATGAGGTAAGACACGAGCGGGGGTGGTAGCCCGAGCTATCGATTTCACCGTTTGCCTGTAAATATTTACCTCTTTGGCGTGTCGAGTCCGAGAACGGGAATGCGATCCCGGTTTCCGATTCAAGGTCAACGTAATTGAAACTCGCCGTACGCGCGAACCGCGGAATATCCTGGGCTTTAATAGCCACCGATTACATCAGCCGTCACGTACTTGGATCGAATTGTGTGTAGCGTATGCACATCACCATGACAGCCAACATGCCTCGCGCTGTGACTAATGCCTGGCTCGCTAGAACTTCTTGTTCAATCCGCCAAACATTCGGGCCGACGATGACTTGCGAAAAAAAAACCACGCGATTGACCAGCGAGTGCGGTATATCGAGCAGATGATGTCATTTTATCGTGCACATCTTGAATGCAGAACCCCCGTCGGACCGAGCACGTGTTTTCTTTGCGTTATCTTATCAGAGCAGAAGCACAAACCTGTAGCAGTCCGACTGGAAAATTGTCTTGTGCGAGGTGTTGATTGATGCATGTCGTCATCGAAGATTATGACGTTAGAGTAAGGGGCTAATTTTACTTCGAACAAAGTGATTGTGATTGTGGCATAAACTTCAAGCTCTTAATAGCTTGGATATTGCTACCAATTGCAATCACTATCTACCCAAGGTGCCCAAGTTTCAATTGGCATTGTGTCTAATGTGTTTAGCTGTTTAATTGTTGTCGGAGTTGACTTTTTTGACGCCATGTTATGCGATGTTTTTGACGACGGTTTTGCAAAGAACTTGCGTTACTCTGTGTTTTATGTTTACAAGATTGCTTTGTAGTTCCGTCTTCTATCACCAAATTGATTCAAATTTCTTGGGAAACAAATTTGTTTTGATATGGTAAAAGTATTTGTGATGTAAGATGCAAAAGAGCTTATACTAAAGCTTGGTGTTATGAGTATCTTATTCCGGCACTTTTGTAGATTGAGAAACAAATTAATTAATATAAAACCTAGAACATCGTACAAAATAATGCTGGAACTCTATAATCTTCCAACATATTCGGTGAAATAAAATCTTCCTTTTTCAGTTCTTATGTGATCCTATGTGATATTTTCTATACATACCTGATGAATGTGGTTCAGACATTCTTCATTATAGAAGCAAGAACGACCCGTCTCAGAAGGCACTTCGACAGGAAGATCCTGGGCTTTAATTTCCGGCTTTATCTGCCGGCCACCGCAAACTTCCGGCCTGGCAGCAGGATGCCAATGGGAAAGGAAAATTACACTCCGTATCCTCCATGCTAGAAGCGTTGAATGTGTTCTTTTTTTGCACTATCCCCTGCAGGACTTTTGTGCAAGGCTACGCTTCCAGCTACATCCTGCTCCTTGCAATGGAAACAGCTCCGTGAATGAGTTTTCCTTCCGTGGAGCTCATTCAACATGCAACATTCATGGAGCCGCTGGTTACATATCCACGAGTGAAAAGGTGCAAAGCGGTTGGGAAGCCTCTGCCTGCCCGGAGGACATATACACACCCCGACCGTGCGCTGAAATGAAAGCAAACAGCACGCAAACGTCCTTCAGCAGCGCGCGTTGCAAAGGCGTGACGATGCAATTCTTGTGCAAACGCATTTGCCGCAAGGGACAGCACGATAACAAGAAGGGCTGGGATGCCTTCTGATAAGAGGGCGCTCGAAAATGTGCTCACAAATGACACCAACTCACAGCGGTTGCTGGAATGCACCCAGTAACGTCTCGAATAGTAACGTCCAAATCGTTTCCTCATATTGCTCCGCCGACACACAAACCCGATGGACGGGCATGTGTGCTTCGTACCATATTAACGTGTCAAAAATACTCCACATCTATCCGCGCGGGGCAAGCGGAAGAATTAGGCAAGCAAACTCGGAAAGCATTCCGCACGTTGTTTCGCGATAGGGTGTCGTCATCATCCTCCGCCTCTTCCAGTGCGCATTCCAGCACGCGTAATCTCGCCCTCTTCGGTAAACATAGCTGATTCTGGTTTTACAAGATTGTGTTATTGTTTCCTTTCGTGTGTGCGCGCATGATGAATTGTGTGTTCTGACAGCTGTTTGGCTAAGCAGTGCGTGCCCGCGCGTGTGTGTGTGCTGTGTTGAAAACCAGCGATCATCACCATTCCGGTCAAGGCCAACTGAGGGCTCTCTAATCGTGATTCGTGAATTTGCAACGATTGATTAATACGTCTGTTTTGTGCTTTATTCTTAGCAGTGTGTGAATACAAACGCAACGAAGTCGTCGGTTTTTGAAGACATCCGATAACCCCCACGCTAGGAACGGTGGGGCAGGGATAAACAAACACACCGCGCAATCCAACCCAACTCCCCCATTCCGGCCACCCTCCCTCGGAAAAAGGAAGCAACATGTTGTCGCACTTGTTGAAGGATACCAGCGTGATCGTCAGCACCGGCAACGTGCTGAATGTTAGCGAATTGCGCAAGAAGGCGGGCCAGAAGCCGACGGATGAGGTAAGACACGAGCGGGGGTGGTAGCCCGAGCTATCGATTTCACCGTTTGCCTGTAAATATTTACCTCTTTGGCGTGTCGAGTCCGAGAACGGGAATGCGATCCCGGTTTCCGGTTCAAGGTCAACGTAATTGAAACTCGCCGTACGCGCGAACCGCGGAATATCCTGGGCTTTAATAGCCACCGATTACATCAGCCGTCACGTACTTGGATCGAATTGTGTGTAGCGTATGCACATCACCATGACAGCCAACATGCCTCGCGCTGTGACTAATGCCTGGCTCGCTAGAACTTCTTGTTCAATCCGCCAAACATTCGGGCCGACGATGACTTGCGAAAAAATGACCACGCGATTGACCAGCGAGTGCGGTATATCGAGCAGATGATGTCATTTTATCGTGCACATCTTGAATGCAGAACCCCCGTCGGACCGAGCACGTGTTTTCTTTGCGTTATCTTATCAGAGCAGAAGCACAAACCTGTAGCAGTCCGACTGGAAAATTGTCTTGTGCGAGGTGTTGATTGATGCATGTCGTCATCGAAGATTATGACGTTAGAGTAAGGGGCTAATTTTACTTCGAACAAAGTGATTGTGATTGTGGCATAAACTTCAAGCTCTTAATAGCTTGGATATTGCTACCAATTGCAATCACTATCTACCCAAGGTGCCCAAGTTTCAATTGGCATTGTGTCTAATGTGTTTAGCTGTTTAATTGTTGTCGGAGTTGACTTTTTTGACGCCATGTTATGCGATGTTTTTGACGACGGTTTTGCAAAGAACTTGCGTTACTCTGTGTTTTATGTTTACAAGATTGCTTTGTAGTTCCGTCTTCTATCACCAAATTGATTCAAATTTCTTGGGAAACAAATTTGTTTTGATATGGTAAAAGTATTTGTGATGTAAGATGCAAAAGAGCTTATACTAAAGCATGGTGTTATGAGTATCTTATTCCGGCACTTTTGAAGATTGAGAAACAAATTAATTAATATAAAACCTAGAACATCGTACAAAATAATGCTGGAACTCTATAATCTTCAAGGAACATATCGATTCCAACATATTCGGTGAAATAAAATCTTCCTTTTTCAGTTCCTATGTGATCCTATGTGATATTTTCTATACATACCTGATGAATGTGGTTCAGACATTCTTCATTATAGAAGCAAGAACGACCCGTCTCAGAAGGCACTTCGACAGGAAGATCCTGGGCTTTAATTTCCGGCTTTATCTGCCGGCCACCGCAAACTTCCGGCCTGGCAGCAGGATGCCAATGGGAAAGGAAAATTACACTCCGTATCCTCCATGCTAGAAGCGTTGAATGTGTTCTTTTTTTGCACTATCCCCTGCAGGACTTTTGTGCAAGGCTACGCTTCCAGCTACATCCTGCTCCTTGCAATGGAAACAGCTCCGTGAATGAGTTTTCCTTCCGTGGAGCTCATTCAACATGCAACATTCATGGAGCCGCTGGTTACATATCCACGAGTGAAAAGGTGCAAAGCGGTTGGGAAGCCTCTGCCTGCCCGGAGGACATATACACACCCCGACCGTGCGCTGAAATGAAAGCAAACAGCACGCAAACGTCCTTCAGCAGCGCGCGTTGCAAAGGCGTGACGATGCAATTCTTGTGCAAACGCATTTGCCGCAAGGGACAGCACGATAACAAGAAGGGCTGGGATGCCTTCTGATAAGAGGGCGCTCGAAAATGTGCTCACAAATGACACCAACTCACAGCGGTTGCTGGAATGCACCCAGTAACGTCTCGAATAGTAACGTCCAAATCGTTTCCTCATATTGCTCCGCCGACACACAAACCCGATGGACGGGCATGTGTGCTTCGTACCATATTAACGTGTCAAAAATACTCCACATCTATCCGCGCGGGGCAAGCGGAAGAATTAGGCAAGCAAAATGCGTGTCACAGACGGTGGAGAAGACAGTGCGTACGGAAGATTGACAGCCGCGTAGATCGTAGAGCGTAACTCGGGAAAAGCGGGAAAAACCGTGCCGCAATTATCGAGCGTCGCCGGGGGTGTTTAAATATATATAAAAAAAGACACGAAACGCTCATCCATCCCGACCAAATGAGTAATTTCCGCTCGGTGTGCTTTGCTAGTTAATTATCGCGCTTGGCGTTGTGATGCTTCTTGTGGGTCTAATGCACTGTCCACTGCAAAGTCTGTCTTCTCTGTCTTCTGTCCGAGCCGGAAGATTCGGTTTAGAAACGGTGCGATAACACGCAACAGAAGGTCGGCTAGAGGTTAGGTTGTGATTTCGTGTTGTGGTTTAGGAAGCGAAGCAAAATTTCATCACACACTGATCGACAAGTCAAGTCGAGAACGGATCTTTCGGTCTTTTGAGCAGGGGTCGGCAAGATTCGAGCAAAAAGCTAACATTTATAGCATATATTTTAGGTTATCTCAGCAAGTGTAATTGAAGGTTGCAAGGAGACAGAGGGTGGTATTGAATTGTAAAATCATATAAGGCGAAAAAAACACAAACAAGGTCTATGACCGACGTATACGGGGTTTCCATAAATGTTGCATGGAAAACAGTATGTTTCCATCTTCAAACTTTAGTATCTTTGGTTCTAATCGTTACTTTACGACTTCTCATCGTGAAGCAAGCAATAATTTATAAAATGTATTGCTGACCCCTGCTTTAGTGTATAGCAAAACAGTATCTGTAAGGGAAAACAGGAAAAAAAATACGCATAATTAGCGTTGTACTTGCTTTTTTTTATAAGACATTTTAAAGAACACACATTCCATGCCAAACATGCTTGGGTCAACAGTCTCCACGTTTCGAAGGCATTTACCTGTTGGCATAGAAACGACGCAGTTCGTTGCTTGTCCGGGACGTGTGTGTGAGTGTGTGTGTCTATGTGTGCTGCAAACGATATTTGATCTTTCCACGCCGAAGCGATTTCTGGTGCACCAGTTGCGTAATGGGCGCGCATGAGAAATTTCAACGCGTCAACTTCTCATGTCCACTTTGAAAAAAGGCATATTCCATTGGTATGACGATTTTGGTTTCGAATTCTGCCAGGAGACCTTTCCAAGACGCTTGTAACCCCGCCGTATATGCTGAACAGGAAAAGGAAACCCGGTCCGGTTCCCATCACCACCGAGAGAAAAGGTCGCCCGGTGAAGCACGTGCTCGACCGGAGTCTCCGAGCCGGCGCTGACCGAGGCGGTCGAGAAGCTGTTCGAGACGCTCAGCGTGTCCTACCTGGACAACCTGATACTCGCCTACCATCCGACGACGGGGGCTGGCGGTAGTAACGGCACGAGCGGCCCGGACGACGAGCAGGTGGTGAAGCAGGAGGGCGTCATCGAGTGGGCCGTCGGTAGCGACAACGCGGTCGGCAACCTGAAGAAGCTGTGGACGATCCTGGAGCGGTACGCGGGCGACGGCAAAATCGGCCAGCTCGGCATCGCCGACCTGGACGCGGACTCGTTGCGCGAGCTGTACGACGCGTCCACGGTGCATCCGTCGATAGCGCAGATCAATCTGGCCGCGTGCTGCGTCGTGCCGCCCCAGCTGCAGGCGTACTGCAACCAGAACGAAATTCAGCTGCTCACGCACAGCGATCCGCAAGGTACTGCGCACGTTAGGCCTAGTGCAGGGTGTGCGGATGAACGTGAAAATGAAACCGAATTTTAACAAATAGTGTAGCAATGGGGTTCGAAAGACCCAGTGATGCTTTCCAAACCAGTTGAGTTCTAAAGACGTATGATATGGAACACTATTTTTAATTTCATATTTAATTGGATTTTTTAAAAAAATTAGATGTGAGATATTGTTGAAAAACTTATAGCTTATAAAAACTTATTGCTTAATGACCAGATGCTTTCTAAGGCTTTCTGTACTTATCTGTCGGAGACTTATGCCCCTCATCTAATAATCCTATAAGTCTCATAACACAATAATTTGTATTATATAAAATAATTGAAATCCAAACATTCATTTTCACGTTCACCTTGCGGTCCAAAAAGCGATGAATTGTGAAATTAAATTTTTAATGATTTTTTGTTTAATCACACTACCTTTTGCCCATTGTAGAGCTGCTACCCCGGGAGGTACTGGACGAACTGGAACTGGGCAGCTACGGTGCCGGATGGACATCCCGCTACCAGGTGCACATCAAGTGCCGCGGCGTGCTGGCCGCGAAAGGATTCATCGTCAGCCTGGACCGCTCGAACTGAGTACGCGGCCACCTTTCCGAATAGCACATTCGCACCGATGGCCATGATGCCGGAAATGGAAAACGGCACGGCATCGACGACACTGCAGGACAGTAGTTTCCGTTTCAGCGGGAGATCGTTAGAAGGAGGGCTACGGCACCACCGGTAACTCTCTCGCTCTCACTCTCTCTCGCGCGGGAGGGTTTATCGATGTGTTCTACCACACCGTTTTCTATAAAACTTAACAAAACAGCAAACAGATGCACTTAACAACATTCGATGTTAACAGTAGCGTGTAAGCGAGTTAGGCGGGTTCGATGGGTAAAGATTCCGCCCCGACGGTGGCGCTGGAAGTACTGCCGGCTTTACAGGATGAGGCTTAGAGTTGTGTAGTAGCACCTAAACAGAAAAGACATGTACGCTTGCGTAGAGAATCGGTTAGTAGGCAGGGAGAATAAGAGACGCGTTCTCGTGTGTGGTGTGGCGTGTGACGACCCAGATGAGAATGCGTTCTTTTCCGCCCCTTCGTAGTTTTGTATCGCTTTTATGACTATTACTTTAGCTATTATTACTGTTAGAGAGCATGACGTTGCAGCGGTTGGATGTTACAAACATTACCGAAGCGCCGGAGCAGTGCGTTCTTTTTCCCGGGCAGGGGGTGCATTCGATGCGTGGATCTTATTTTGCGCCTGCAGAAGACCTGAAGAAGTTCGCCGAACGACGAACGACGAGTCAGAGCTGTGGAACTGTAGTTTTACATTGTGATTAGCTATGTGCAAATGGATGTTAGCCGGACGCGGAGGAGCGTTTGGGTAGAGTATGTTGACACTGCAACTTCACGTCTCCCAGAGACAGCACCGGACACAATCACGCGCTTATGGAGGTTCTGTTCAGCGGCAGCTCTGTGCACCGCAAACTGTTGCACCGTGCAGTAGGGAATGCATGATTACGCTGCACATATTGAGGCAAATAAAGCAGAAATCCGTCTTTGTGGATGTATTTGTGTATATAAAAATGACTGTCGAGTTTTTAATACATTTTACTCGCTTATCGAATCAAGTGTGGGAACTTAAAAAAGCGTAAACCTTATATCTTTTGTATGCACATTTAATTTTCTCAAAATTCCTTAAAATTGTATCAAGTGTGGGAACTTAAAAAAGCGTAAACCTTATATCTTTTGTATGCACATTTAATTTTCTCAAAATTCCTTAAAATTGTCGAAAGAAAAGTTATTACTCTCTTTATTGTCTTCTGCAGTATACCGCGGTTGATAAGTAGGTGAATGGACGAATAACTTAACTTACTAATACATTTTAGATCAGGAAGATTTGAGATACTCGCTTCTATATGGCTCTTGAGAGCATTCATTAAAAAAAACTTCAAATGAGCATAAATGAGAGTGGCATCAATACACTTCTTTGAGGCAGTTGATGTAAATGCATCTGGGGTAATGTTGTATTTTTTAGTTTTCATGATCGATTCGACAACAACGGTCGGATCTAAGTCTATTTGCTAATTAAGTGGATAGTCCAAACCATACAAGGAGTTAATAATTAGATTATAATTTTGATACTTCTGAGCCGCTAATCGAATGCCGAAATGAATGAAATATTACAACAAAACTTTACATATAGTTTTAAAGTTCGAACCAAATGAAAAAAAATACATGCAATATCCAAACTGAAAGAACTGACGCATCTCTTTCCAAGCGGTCTGGCAGTAGGGTGTTTAAGCACGAGTTGAAAAACTGCAGCTGCATATTGATTGCTTTACTTTGCAAGATTCGGCGACTTTATTCTCGTCCGTATGTATCGTCTCGTTTGAAAAAATCCCGAATATCGATCGAACAAATTCCGACCAAATGCAAACTCCTCCTGCTCTCGAACTCGGTTCGAGGAAATGAGACACCGACGTCGATTGGAATGGACCAGAGCTTGGGGGAAGGTTTGGGGTTGAGAGAAAAGGATGATAAACGCTTCATTCATTCGGCGAACCCATTCATCAAACCGGTATTGTTGGTGGGTTTGATTTTTTGGACGCGGAGAAGACACATCGCGGAGTCTGCCGGCTCGGGCACATTCCACCGGAGCCCGGTAGTAGAGTGCTTGCGTGTATGTGACAGTTCGGCGACAGCAGCCGTGTGGCTTCCATTCAAATTTTACTGTGGCACTCGCGACGTTCGCTATCGGTTCGGTTTTGTGATGAGGATCAAGGATGATTTGTGCATTTAAATCGGTTGATGTGGAAGTGATCTGCCCGGGAAGAATCTACGTTTGGTGGGGAATAAAATGAAGTACCCCAAGTCTGACATTGGCTCAGATTTATGGACGTTTGTTCGGCTGCAACGATATGACAGTGGTGAAAATATTGAGTTTGTCTTTTTTATGACCACCGCCAATGACCAAGATTGTATTCATCAGAATGTCTCTGACATAATACTTTGCGGTAGTTTTATAAGCACTGACAAAACTAAGCTGATGTTTTTATGCGACGAAGAGACATAGAACAAACTTCCTGAAAGTATACTTCACATACAATTTAAAACAAAACCTCCCTCGCTGATGAATCTTTCGTTGGATTTGATGCATTTCAACCAAGACCTTGCAAAGAAAGTACTCGTTAATAGATGTTTATTAAATTATGGTCCGTATCGCGTAACCCAAACATCATTCTGCCCGACGCAGCGGACGAAAAAGAGGTCGAAACCGAAAATACCATTTATCTCGATTTTAATTCTTCACCGGGCCGGTTCGATCGTGATGAACCACCGGCGTGCGCTATGGGTTTTGCGAGAAGCCCAATTTCGATGGACGCGCGTTCTGCCCGATTCATTCTGTGGCGCCCGACCGCCTTATCAGAATCTGCCGGGATATCAACCAACCAGGGCGCCAGCAGTTTCTCGACCACCCAACCCCCTGTGTAAAGGACGCGCGGGTGGGATGAGCTTACTTTTTCGCGTTGCCTGGCAACGCACTTGTCCTAACCCTTCACGGTGCAGAATGAGCGTTTCGTAGGATTCAGCAGTGCTTGGAGTCGAAGTAAACATTGGCGCTAGAGCACTGACAGGACGTCAACATTTTGTCCTCTGTGTGAATTGTTGTTGTGTAGATTTTGGCCTCTTTTAACCTCTTTTAACAAGTCCAAGTGATTTATCACTGATACATGGTAAGTTTTGCAACATTTTGCACCGAAGCTCTTCCAAGAACTTCGATCGTGGACAGTGCTAATGAAGAATATGTATTGACTTGAATGTAAAATTTACCTCCAGAGGATGGACGTGCTGCCACGAGCTAATCTTGATGCGTTCGAGAGTCTCTACTTTCGCCCCGCTGCGGTTGGATTTCAGCTCCGAACGAGTCTTCGTTCGGTTCATCTCACATCTACGCCATAAGGCCTGCCGTGGTCCGTACCGATGGAAATTCGCCTGGAAACACCACGCCAAGCCAATACGATAGAGTCGTTACGTACGCGGGTCCCACCCCCAAGCGTTCGCGAGCCCAAGTCCGCCCCGGCCGAGTGGTCGACCAAACAAAGTAATTATTTTATATCCGATTGACCGGTGTCGATAATCTCCCGGTGTAAGCAAACCCGATGTCGATACAATTTCGGGACGCGTTCGCCCGGAGCGCCTTTAATGGAACCACCCTGCGCAGACCCAGACGCAGTTGATCCGGAGGAGGTCGTCGCGCCTTGCGAGTGGGTTGGGCTTCGCGAGTTTTCACTCCATGCAGATAACGATAGCGATTGCGGGAAGCGAACCACCCACACGGTCGCGCACGGATGATGCATCGAGGATGAGTTTAGCTTATCGCGGCTTTATGATCTTACTTGGCGCATGGCTTGGTTTATGAGGTGAAGAATGTTCCAGCCAAGTGGGGTCTATTTAGTTTTAATTATGTTATTTTTTAGCTCTTTAGTTTGGATACCTTCTTGGTATCTTTCTTTTTAATGCAGATGACGCTGAAGTTTCACCTTTAAAACCAACACTGGCTTGCGAGAGATGAAACTATCTGGCGAATAATGTAAGATATTATGCGACTCTCGTATACCTTGTAATAATGAAGATTCCTAGCGAAATACACTATACAAAGGTGATCCAATATGGAACACATTCAGCCAGCAACGATTGATGAACATGGATAAGAAGAGTAAAACCAATATCACCTGGATCACTTGGAATGTTTTGTAGGGTTCCACTGAGCAGGTTTTGGTGTTTTTTTAAAAGAAACTTCCTATACTTTCATGGGATAGTCCAAGCGACTTTCTAATCCAGATTCTTGATTGTCTATTCCACGACAGTATTCGCAACTCCAGACATTGGAATGGCTATGGTGGTTCGATCATCCCGCATCCAGTATATTTTGCGATACTTTTAATCTTGTGTGTGTACGATTTTGGGAATCTACCGTCCCAGCATTGCCCTTATTTAGACAAACGAATACACTTATAAAAAAGTAGTTCTGGAGGAATGCTTGGATTTCTTGGCTCATCTCCCTTCACGGTGGGCTCTCCAAAAATGGCGATATCCCATGAAAGATATTATAGGCAACAATTATTGCTCAATATACAAATCTCTGGTTTTGCTTACCAATGTACTTGGAATATAGGCCCAAGACAACAACCTGGAATAATTCGTAGAAGCATCCCATAAGTTACCTGGTTCGTTGCGCTCTCCCGTCCGGATGTTCACTCCTTCAAATCCGAATTCTTGTAATAACTCAAGCAATCTAGGTCTATCTACTGGCTCAAAGAATCTTATTAGCGCATTTGCACAACAATTTACTTACAATCGGGAAATAATTTATCAGTGTATTCTAATAGTTGTCTAATAATTCTAATTATTCGATTTTATTGGGGGTTTCAAGGATGTGTTTTTATGGAATTGGGCTCACCTTAGATTTCTTCCAAATTTATCACATGCATGCAGTCTTTCCCTGCTGAGGGCGTCCTAGATAGTTTCCGAAGTTACCTTCCTTGCCAATGACTGCATTATTTCTCAGTGTTAATTGGACTTAGTCTGGTGTATGAAAATGTAATTTATTATGCAATTTTCACAAAACAAAATCTTTTCAAAATGTTCCTGTTGCTCTGGTTGAAATTGTTTCGCTAATTTGTACTTCTTGCCGTGCTGCGATTAAGAAACATTTTCTTCAGGTAATGGGCGCGATAAATTTATAAAGCGATAACGCATTTCCGGCATTCGACGGCACATTTATTGCCGCAAACGTAATTATCAGCAAGCGCTAAATTAATTGCTAATGAAGCAGAAATACCAGCGCGTCCAGTGCTGCTTCCCTGCTTTCACCGCCACGTTCGTTATGGATCATCCATCCGTACCCGATCGAAGTCATCCCGGTCGGATTAATCTCACGGTCGCCGCCTGCTCGGGGCGTTAATCATCGAACCGGCCGGCCTGGCTGGAGCGCGCAGGAATTTACACCACCCGATCGGTTAATCACAGGGTAAGGCAAAAAAAAAACATCCCCCTCAATGAATCAGACCATCTTTGGAAGGACATGGCTCGGTTCGTGTCCGCGACATGATTTCATGGTCCGTTCTGTGTCGCGGAGCGTATGGACAATAATGCCGAGCGCGTGCTGGCGTGACCGGAATGGAAATTGGCCACGATCGGAAGGCGGATTTCAGGACGCGCGCGATATGACGGGCGCGGGTGATCGTTTCCCATTACCTTCCGCGAAATTCAGGGCGCACCTTTTTGTGCGTACGCCTCGATATGGAGCGGACCGCGCGGCCAGTCTTGGCTGGATGTTGGGCGGTTTGAATCTGTTTTTCTCTTGCGGGGGCACGACATTGTCGAAGGCGCAGATAACGATTCGCCCAGTACGCTCACATTGGTATCGATATGTGTTGGGTCATTAGGTTGTGAGTCTTACTACTTCGATGTTGGGTTAATTAAGATGAGCTGCAAAGTGCGGCAATATGGATGACTCACGCTATTTACTGGCTTTTACACATTAATATGAGATGTGAACAGCATTTTTCGTTCCTCAACCGGTGTAGCTCAACGCCAATAAACCTTTTGCGATATCATGTACAAGATTTTAGGTTAAGCCGCAATGATTTTTGACACTGCGTACATCCTGGGAACAATGGAATGTAAATGTTGGTGATGTATCGCTAACAAGTTTTTTATTCAATCGAATTAAACGAATCTCTTGACATCTTGGGAAGGTTTAAAGTCGTGCAAACCAAAATTCAACGAATGCATTAATGCAAGCAATCAATACAAATTCTTCGTACTATACACACAACGTAGTAACATAGCACACAATCTTCTCTGACGATACAGAGGCAAGTGTTTTGTCGGTGATCGGCTTGGTTCTAGGTCCGAAAAATGCTGTTGACATCTTGCATCGCTGAGTGGAGCCCACTTCGCTTATTGTAACGATTCGCTTATTTTGGTTTGAATCCAGTCCATGTATATGGACACATTCGTTGATACGCTTGGCACGGTAGACATGCCACACTTGGGACCAAAGCTGACCACACCGATGACGTAGTAGCGATGGTCGAATAGCTGTATTATCGGTGCTCCGGAATCGCCCTGGCAAACGTCTTGACCCTGTAGATTGCCTTCCGTACACACCACGTTCGAGCGTATTGTCGAGTAGAAACGAGTATTGTTTTGCAGCCGCTCAGCACACTCGTCCTGGGTGAACACTTTCAGCATGACTAACATCTTCCTGTCGCTTAATATTCCTGCAAAAGTATGGTTCAAACCGATTGGTGTTCCGAACCGCCTCCGCCCTGCGGACTTACCTTCGATCGTATTACCCCAACCGAGCGCGATCACGCTCGGGTCATTCGAAAGTTCTTCATGCATGCTGCCGTTCACGGGAAGACAGGCAGGCAGGATTCTAGAGCCAGGTCCTAAACGCACAGGTTCGTTTACGCGGATGAGGGCGATATCGTTCGACAAGGTGTGAGCATTGTAGTCGTGATGTATAATGAATTCGGCAGCCGTGCGGTTCTGCGTGACACCATTGTCTAACTCACTGAGCAGGTTGACACCGAAATACAGCTTGACACTGAAACGAGATACGGAACGTAGAGAAGCTCGCCAACGATCGCCTACGTTTCATGTACTTACTTTTCCTTGGGCGTATGCAAACAGTGTGCGGCCGTCAGGACGAAGCGCTCGTGGATCAACGTACCGACGCAGCGTCCCGTGAAGCTGTTATGCTTCACAATCTCTAGAAAAACGGCCCATACGTGTATGTTGGCATCGTCTTCTACACCATTTGCGATTCTGACTGTCGGGATATCTACACCACATCCAACCGGCAGGATGCTCTCACTCTGACTGTATCTTTTATCAACAAGGATGGGTGGAATGGCACTGGTGGCAGGTGTTGGTATTTCTAAAATTGTTCTGCCATTTAAATTGGTTAGGATCCAATCCATGTACGCAGACACCTTCGTTGACACGCTCGGCACTGCGGACGTTCCACACTTGGGTCCGAAGTTAGCCACACCGATAACAGACACTCTATTGTCGTGAAGCTGCAGGATCGGCTCTCCAGAATCAGCCTGACAGGGGTCGTCCTCAGACTCACGGACAGTACACATAACGTTGGACACGATCGTGCCTGATTGTGTTTTCAGCTGCTCCGCACATTCGGCCTGTGCGAGCTTGTGTAGCTTGGCTAACGTCTTCGTATTGCTGAACGTACCTGCAAAAGCACGACTCGAAGTGGGCAGTGTTGGAAACGCTTGCAACCTAACTTACCTGCTCTCGTTTTTCCCCAACCGAGCGAAATCACGCGTGTGTCACCGGACGCATCTCCATCTCGAGTTCTGTCGAGCGGAAGACACGCCGGGATGATACCCATCTCACGTGTCACTGGTTCGCCTAACCGGACGAGCGCGATATCATGCGAGAAAGTGTGCGAATTGTAGTCGTGATGAATGATTAGTCCCGCATCGGTGCGATTCTGACAGATGCCAGCAGCCAAACATTCTCTCAGCGCCCCAAGGGAGGTCACACCGATGTATAGCAGAACGCTGAAGAGCGATAAGAAATGTACAGCAGTTTTTTTTTTTGATAACGGGTACCTAAACTCACCAGCACCTACTTTGGATTGAGAGTTTTAAAACAGTGAGCAGCCGTCAGCACGAAACGCTCGTGGATCAACGTACCGACGCACCATCCCGCGGAGTTGCTGCTGTAGTCCAATATCTCCAGAAATGTGACCCACACGTGCGTGTCGGATTCATAATGAACATCATTGGTGATTTGCGGCGACAGTGATAGTAAACCGCACTCCGTTGGAAGTATATCCTGTGAGCGATCGTATGTGTTTGTAACGGCAATAGTAGTCGTTGTTTCTTCCGGTCGTCTGGTAGTAGTAGTTGTTGTTTGAACTGGTCCGCTGGTAGTAGTAGCTGTTGTCATTTCAACTGGTCGTATGGTGGTAGTCGATGTTGTTCGAACGGATCTACTGGTAGTAATAGTAGTTGTTGTTGGTCTGTTGGTAGTGGTGGCAGTAGCACTGGAGTACGATGCGGATCGCGGCCGTTCACAGCAGACCTAACAACGCGCATCAGAACATTTAATTCACATTGAAACTTGCTGTGTCGGAATTCATTATGTTAGCTTGCGTACATACTATCTGTTCGGGTGACATCTCATCACACTCACATGTTCTGAGGGCGGCCTCTATTCGGCTGATCTCCGCCGGGTAGAGCACTTTTTTACTGTACAGTTTGGCTATCTCCGAGCAATCCCTCAGCTGGACGCATCGTCCCGTGCTTCCGTTCGCAAGCATGCACGCCCGGTTGAGCTGCCGCTGTCCGACTGAAAGGACGACCAGAAGCAGACACTCGAGGCCGGCAAGTGCAAGTCTCGTGGGCGGCATGCTTTGTAAACTGTTTTTGTTTGGGGATGGACACAACGACACTAAACCTTGGACGCGACACTTGCTGTCGGAGCTCCAATCGTAAACTGCGTGCGTTATCAGCTCAGATGCGTGAGGAGAGCTGCTTTCACATTCACATTAGCTGCACGGGCAACTAATACAATCTTAATCTGACATTGACAAGCATTCTGTTTGACACACGAACGCTGTTTGGTTGCAATTAATGTTGCCAGAGTGAGCTAAACGATGCTTGATACGTTATCAATTGTTTTGTATGCTTTTTTTAAAAACTTAATCTAAATTATTCCCCCACAGTGATCATGGGACGTGCCAAATAGTTTTTTTTT
>KZ068626.1:53791-72558 GCA_002091845.1 Anopheles cracens | reverse complement strand
GTGGCGACCATGACGCTGGTGATGATGATGAAGAAAATAAATGAAACATAAATGCCCGGCAGAAGGGAAGGCAACTTTCCGGGAGAAAGAACATCGGACCGCATGGCCGGTCAAGCATGGTGCGCCTCTCGTGCCGTACCGGCAAGGGGAGAGAACCACTTTTCGCCTTAGGCAGTCGTTTTTCCGCGTACGCGTAATTTATGATAAACTGAAAACATCATAATAACAGTGGTCGTGTGGTGTGCGGAAAAGCAGCAGCAACAACAAAAAACGAAATTAATGACAACGATTTTACTCCGTTCTGCACCGGGTGGTGCCGTACTGGTTCCGCGCTGCCGTATCTTGCCGGCGCAGTGGACCGCGCACCGCCTCGTAAATAGTGACATTAAACGGATTTCTGTGGTGTGGCAAAGCGTTGGGCGAGCATCCGGGGCACGGGTCACCCGGAAGCCTTCACAGCCCGGGCAAGGTGATAAATATGGGGATGGGACAATCGTAGCACTGGTGAGACCCGTAATCAGCAGCGGGCGTGTGTGATTTATGCCTCCCCACGGGGGACCTCCCCATTTTCATGGATGAACGCGAATCTCCACCTCCGGAAGACGCCCTGCGGTCAATTTGATGTGGTCCGAGCAACCCAATCGGAACCGTACCGGATGATAGTGGAACCTGCGGGGAGGAAAAGGCGTTTGTTGACACGGTTTTAGCACCTAATTTAACAGTGATTACTATTTCACAGCTGCTGAACAGAGGAGAGGAACAAAAAAATACGTCGGGGAGTCCCTCTCATGAAAATTTATCACACACACGAGCCGTGAAATGAGCGTACGTCGCGGCACCTGTGCGATAACGACTCATAACAACACACGAACGAGTGTTTTTTGTTTACTGCTACTACCTTTTGCACTGATAATCGAGGCTGGTCGAACCGTTTTTTTCTCTCCTTTCGCCCATCACCACACACGACCACGAGTCGATTATCAACTGTCAGTTTTTTTTTCTTTCTCGCTTCTTCTTCATCGTGTTCCTGCGGCTCCTGTAAAGTTGTCGATTGTCATCGTTGACATTTGTCATCGGTGTCGTTGTGACAACGTGATTCGATGTTGTTTGTTTTTATCGTTTTTTTTTTCGGTGTTTCGAAATTCGAACATGGAGTAAGTTGTTGGAGCCACCGCACGGACATTGACGGACAAGACTTGCCGCGCAGGTGATAAGGTGGAGTGGAGCAAGTATTTAACGCCACTCGATCGCACGCGAGAGAGGCGCCAGACACGGCGGATCGTGTCTCCAAGCAAAAAAGCCTCCGAACGCCCTATCAACCAATACCAATCAGCCGTCGGGACTTTGGTCTGACGTTCCTGGTGTGTGTTTTTGCCTTCTCTTGGAACGCACGCACGTTCCACAGTTCCCTGCCGGAGGTGTCCGGACATATTTGGTCCGTCGTGCGGGATTTCGCGATCAAGATGCGTTTTTTGTCGTACAGAACGAGCTGCATTTTTGGAGTCATGTGCAACCGCACCTCACGGTCGGCATATTAATCGAGTGCCGCGATTGATTGCACGGGAACGGCGTCCATCAATCGGCTCTGTAAACTCCGTCCACCACACTGGAGGACATGCCCTCATGTTGGGCATATTTATGGACAAGAGAGCGAGAGGGATCACTCAAGTGCGATGAACTCTTCCGACCGGGGCCGGTCGGGCCATAACTATTTAAAATAATATCTCGTACCCCCCAAAACGTTATCCGCCAACTTCGGGATCTACCGACGAGCGTAAAGCGACATAACCGGCATAAACCCACCCGCGGTTCCAGGGCCGGCGTGAGTGTGTGTTTCGCTCGGCGGCAGTGCGTGGCGTCGAATGTCACGACTTTTACAGGCGCGCGCGCGCGCTCGCTCGGGATATATCTCTTGCTGAGGAAGCTATAGCCGTGTAAAAGTTCTCTCCTTCTCCTGCTCCACCGGTTGGTCGAACCCCGCTTGCGCGATACGGATCTAGACGACGCTTTCCCGACGAGAACTTCGAAGCCCCCAACCGAGCGCGCAAAAACTGTCCAGCCGCACAGAACCTCCAGAGAATCGGTACACCGCTCCTTGATCTTTCCTTTAGTGCGCTCTTTTGTGCATATCGTTGGACCAGTTCCCGTCACACGAAATGACCGCCATAAAGCGCCATAATATCTCCGCTAAATGTTGTTGATGGTGTCCTTGGTACCCGCGGCTGGTACCCGACCCGAAACCAAAGTTTGCCGAAAAACGCGCCGATATGTACGCCCGGAGCACAACAGCGACATTAAAAGATCTAACCCGGCCGGCCATCTGACTCGGGCTCGGTGTGTATGATGTTTTACGCGGAACCACTGGCCTAGGCGCAACCGGGGACGGCGAGTGCCCGGACAGGGGTATGATTTGTGGCGCATCCTATCGCCGGGATGGAATCTTGTCCGACGAACCCCGGTCCGGTGAGATATTTCGGTGATCCATCCGCGAGCGAGCGCGCGCGCTCGCGCGTTGATGGATTCGACGTACAGACGATCTCGCGCTGCCGCGGCTGCTGCTGCTGGCCGGCTTTATCGGACCCTCACGATCTCGATCCCCTTTTCGAGAGCAGCGGCGATGAAGTCGCGAAGTAGCGTGTTCCAGGAAGGATGACCCAGCAGTACCGTTCTAGCGGCTTCATAGTAAGCCGTCAGCTACCGGCAGGCCAAAATAGATCGATTTAATCGTGTGTCGCACTCACCTCCGGAGCAGCTCGGAACAAATTGGGAAATCTTGCTGCCTACTTATCATCCATCTCCAATGACGACACAAGAGACTACACTACGCCTACTGAGCACGTTCGAGATCTTCCTATCGTACCTGCACTTGATGTATTGGTGTCATGCTTCCTGGTCAGACTCTAATCTCGTGAGGTCTTCATTTCCGTACTGAGCACCGAAGACGCGGGAAGAACAGGAGCACGGCAAGAACAGGCGCTCGTTCGCTCGCACATCAATCACGCGCGGCAGTTGGATTTTCCAACACTTGGGAGCTGGTGGATCCGTGATGATAGTCATACGTTCGGGGCCGCCGGATGAGACGCGCGCTGGGTGCAGATTTTAATGGCTCGTCATCGACGACGCATCAATCATAATCGTCGATGGGAAATTTGTCACCTTCCAGACGCGCTCGGCCCCACCGTTGACGCCAGCCACCGCGATGATAAGCGACCGCTGGGAGATGATGGTGCGTTCCGCACTTCGTTTGCGAGACTCACGCGCCTCACTTCCGAACTCTGGAGATTTAAGAAACGGGCAGGAGGCTATAAAATTTGACCGGAACCACACCGACAAACCGGTTGCGAAAGCTTGGCCCGTGCGCCGCGTGTGAGTCATAAAAGCGGTCACAATGCATCGGCCGCCGGTGTGGACGTGTTGGCACGTGCGCCCGGTACCGTTACCGCGGGTTGACGTGCAAAACTCTCACTCTCGGACACGCGCTGGCATTTGACTGGAGGAGGTTTTTTTTGTTTCATTGCCTGGCGGCCTGGCGGAGAGGTCAAAACGTCTCGTACCGAGCACGTGCGCAAGATGACACGATTTTTATTTTTCGGGAGGCATGACAGAAGACTTCTTGCTGATGGTTATCTGCTAATGGAAAACGTGTGGGCGAGAGACTAGACCTAGATGAACGAGCCGAGCATGTCTAACCCAACCGCGACGGCACGGGGCACGATTTGGATCCTGTTTTTTGTTGGTGAAATCTGCGTTACGGCCTCGGTGCGTAAGTTATGACCTCCGCGATGAGCCAAGCACGTGTCCGAAACGGGTCGGGTCCTTTGCGTGTTGGTTTTGGACATCTTCGCGGTTAGGTAATGTGGCGTAGTCCGCCCGGGCGTGTCGTTCGGGATGAGTTTCGCGTAGTCGCACGAAAATGAGTTCCAAGAAATGCGCCGTAACCTTCTTACCTTAGCTAGCATAAAGTTTGGACGAGCCATAAACGTTGTCCGCCCGGCTTACTCTGGTTCTCATGGCCGGAGGGTAAAGTTCGTCGGACGATGTTACAGACGATGTTCTGATATTTGTCTGAGCATGGGTTTTATTACAACCCAAACGGCCACAAGATCTGGATGGAGTTAGCGAAGCGGAACGGCGTATGAAACATGTTTCAATTTTTGAAATAAGGTTGACCACAAGTTCTGTATCGACTGAGGCTTTACGAGAAGCATAGTTACTACACTAAAACTTGAAGAAATAGTCAATCTACTTAGGCAACACCTGACAGCTAGAGAAAAAGTCGAACTTCAATCGTAAACCAGATGATCCAAGCAACCACATCCGAGCAAGCAATTGTCAGTTTTACTCTCCGCGATGTAAACAAAGCTCCTTACACCTCCAACCGCACCAGATCACCCAACTCGGTTTTCCCAATCCCGTAAAAGGGTGTTCCTCCCATTGTGTCCGACCGTTGCGTTGTCTCTAGAACCACGGCTGGGTTTTGTTTCGTCTGGTTGCAATCTCAAGGACGAACTTTTCCCTCCAAGTTCATTGTGCGCATTGAGCGCCACACCAGCTGATCCATTGTTTGTTGCCATATAAGAAAACGGTGCCTGGCTGGATTGTCCCAGTGGCCCGGTTTTCCTACCCCCAGTGTGCCAGCTCGCGGGTTCGGTGTGTGGGTGACGGGAACCGGCAAAAGTTTGTGTTCCGTCACCCTTCCGCGCCCCCGAAAACACCCTGCCGCCGGTGATGGGCCCGGGAGAACAATTGATTATTGTATTAAAATTACCCGGCGGCCCCCGGGGGCACTCTCTCTCCTTCTCCTGCTCCACCGGTTGGTCGAACCCCGCTTGCGCGATACGGATCTAGACGACGCTTTCCCGACGAGAACTTCGAAGCCCCCAACCGAGCGCGCAAAAACTGTCCAGCCGCACAGAACCTCCAGAGAATCGGTACACCGCTCCTTGATCTTTCCTTTAGTGCGCTCTTTTGTGCATATCGTTGGACCAGTTCCCGTCACACGAAATGACCGCCATAAAGCGCCATAATATCTCCGCTAAATGTTGTTGATGGTGTCCTTGGTACCCGCGGCTGGTACCCGACCCGAAACCAAAGTTTGCCGAAAAACGCGCCGATATGTACGCCCGGAGCACAACAGCGACATTAAAAGATCTAACCCGGCCGGCCATCTGACTCGGGCTCGGTGTGTATGATGTTTTACGCGGAACCACTGGCCTAGGCGCAACCGGGGACGGCGAGTGCCCGGACAGGGGTATGATTTGTGGCGCATCCTATCGCCGGGATGGAATCTTGTCCGACGAACCCCGGTCCGGTGAGATATTTCGGTGATCCATCCGCGAGCGAGCGCGCGCGCTCGCGCGTTGATGGATTCGACGTACAGACGATCTCGCGCTGCCGCGGCTGCTGCTGCTGGCCGGCTTTATCGGACCCTCACGATCTCGATCCCCTTTTCGAGAGCAGCGGCGATGAAGTCGCGAAGTAGCGTGTTCCAGGAAGGATGACCCAGCAGTACCGTTCTAGCGGCTTCATAGTAAGCCGTCAGCTACCGGCAGGCCAAAATAGATCGATTTAATCGTGTGTCGCACTCACCTCCGGAGCAGCTCGGAACAAATTGGGAAATCTTGCTGCCTACTTATCATCCATCTCCAATG
This sequence comes from Anopheles cracens, assembly GCA_002091845.1. Classification (NCBI taxonomy): domain Eukaryota; kingdom Metazoa; phylum Arthropoda; class Insecta; order Diptera; family Culicidae; genus Anopheles; species Anopheles cracens. The sequence continues at coordinate 66,907 of KZ068626.1, read as the reverse complement.
ACGACACAAGAGACTACACTACGCCTACTGAGCACGTTCGAGATCTTCCTATCGTACCTGCACTTGATGTATTGGTGTCATGCTTCCTGGTCAGACTCTAATCTCGTGAGGTCTTCATTTCCGTACTGAGCACCGAAGACGCGGGAAGAACAGGAGCACGGCAAGAACAGGCGCTCGTTCGCTCGCACATCAATCACGCGCGGCAGTTGGATTTTCCAACACTTGGGAGCTGGTGGATCCGTGATGATAGTCATACGTTCGGGGCCGCCGGATGAGACGCGCGCTGGGTGCAGATTTTAATGGCTCGTCATCGACGACGCATCAATCATAATCGTCGATGGGAAATTTGTCACCTTCCAGACGCGCTCGGCTCCACCGTTGACGCCAGCCACCGCGATGATAAGCGACCGCTGGGAGATGATGGTGCGTTCCGCACTTCGTTTGCGAGACTCACGCGCCTCACTTCCGAACTCTGGAGATTTAAGAAACGGGCAGGAGGCTATAAAATTTGACCGGAACCACACCGACAAACCGGTTGCGAAAGCTTGGCCCGTGCGCCGCGTGTGAGTCATAAAAGCGGTCACAATGCATCGGCCGCCGGTGTGGACGTGTTGGCACGTGCGCCCGGTACCGTTACCGCGGGTTGACGTGCAAAACTCTCACTCTCGGACACGCGCTGGCATTTGACTGGAGGAGGTTTTTTTTTTGTTTCATTGCCTGGCGGCCTGTCGGAGAGGTCAAAACGTCTCGTACCGAGCACGTGCGCAAGATGACACGATTTTTATTTTTCGGGAGGCATGACAGAAGACTTCAGTGGCCCGGTTTTCCTACCCCCAGTGTGCCAGCTCGCGGGTTCGGTGTGTGGGTGACGGGAACCGGCAAAAGTTTGTGTTCCGTCACCCTTCCGCGCCCCCGAAAACACCCTGCCGCCGGTGATGGGCCCGGGAGAACAATTGATTATTGTATTAAAATTACCCGGCGGCCCCCGGGGGCACTCCGGCTCGGTTCTCCGGGAGCGAACGCAGGGATCTTTGTCTTGCGCATACACTCACACACACACCGTTTTGGCTCACCTGACTGCTCGATCAAGTTTTGTTTGTGCACAATCGTCACCCGCACGGTGACGCCGGAAGACTAGAAGAATTTAGTGGAGCCTGGGAAGTGTGCGCCGCACTGACTGCATTCTTGACACAAACCATCGGGACTTTCGGTTTCGTGCACGGGGGTGTGCGAGTGTGTTAGTGTGCCTGTAATTCGCACGGTGATCGCAGGTGCTCCCCAAACTGGAGTGCACTGGATAGCAGGTGCCCTTTGTGGGTGTTCCCTGGCTAGTTCCCAGGAAGGTCGTCACGGCAGGGCTGGGAGCGACCTGGACAACAATCGCCCGAACCCGATCCGATGCTCCCACCAGCTGATCCATTGTTTGTTGCCATATAAGAAAACGGTGCCTGGCTGGATTGTCCCAGTGGCCCGGTTTTCCTACCCCCAGTGTGCCAGCTCGCGGGTTCGGTGTGTGGGTGACGGGAACCGGCAAAAGTTTGTGTCCCGTCACCCTTCCGCGCCCCCGAAAACACCCTGCCGCCGGTGATGGGCCTGAGAGAACAATTGATTATTGTATTAAAATTACCCGGCGGCCCCCGGGGGCACTCCGGCGCGGTTCTCCGGGAGCGAACGCAGGGATCTTTGTCTTGCGCACACCGTTTTGGCTCACCTGACTGCTCGATCAAGTTTTGTTTGTGCACAATCGTCACCCGCACGGTGACGCCGGAAGACTAGAAGAATTTAGTGGAGCCTGGGAAGTGTGCGCCGCACTGACTGCATTCTTGACACAAACCATCGGGACTTTCGGTTTCGTGCACGGGGGTGTGCGAGTGTGTTAGTGTGCCTGTAATTCGCACGGTGATCGCAGGTGCTCCCCAAACTGGAGTGCACTGGATAGCAGGTGCCCTTTGTGGGTGTTCCCTGGCTAGTTCCCAGGAAGGTCGTCACGGCAGGGCTGGGAGCGACCTGGACAACAATCGCCCGAACCCGATCCGATGCTCCACCAACTGTCTCCGTGACGTTTCGGGTCATGGTACCGGTCAGAGGTGCGAATGTCCCGGCGCACCTCACGCCTCGAGACTCGTTCTTCGTGGATGCTTACTTGCCTGCGGTCCCTCCCCACCCAAACTCGAACGCACCGAAGGGTTGCGAGGAAATTAATTTCGTTGGGAAATTCTCAGCGCTTCGCTTCCGGTGATGCAACACCGCCGGGAGAGAACAAAGCCACAACAAATGCCCAGCTGATCCGAGAACCGAATGATGTTCGAACGGGCCAGGTGGTCCCGGTGAACTTGAAATATCCGATGTTCCTGACGGAGCCCAACGGACTGTTTACGGAGGTGGGTGTATCGGGTGATCCACTTCCCATCGTGGAGCGGTGCCAGCTGGATTTGCATCGCATTGTTGTCTGGATGGCGCGTGGAGTTTGCGTTTAGTTTCGCACTCGAACTCCGGTGGCGGTTTTGTTCCCGTACGGTTCCCGACGGGAACGTTGCATGGGTGGGAGAAAGCTGTTTACATTGAACGGGGGGAGTTTTCGCATAAATTATGCCTCGTTTGTTAAATAGATTTTGACGCTTAGTATGCCTTGAAATATTGACAGCGAAGTAGGCTGTTTCAGTGTCAATTTGGAAATCAGAAGGTTTTTTTCTAATCTTTTTCAGAATTTGATCTGTTCTTCCCTATCAGATAAGATCAAGAGATCAAAACGATCTTACCTCAGTTAACTGTTTACTTCAGATCAATGTCCTAAGCAATGCACAATTAAACATTGCATTATATTTCAGGTTATTTCTTTGCAGATACAGCAATAGGATCTAAGTTTTAAGTACTTCCATATTATAATTTCAAAGTCCTCCAGAACCTAGTGTATTCTTCATTTTCAGTTAAGATCAAATGATCCAAATAGACAACTTTGAAATGCTGTAGGCTTTATAATTCCAGTAAAAAAGATGAAGATTTTTTCTTCAAAATTATCCCTAAAACCTATAATGTTCTTCACTATTAGCTGAGGACAAGTGATCTAAATGATCTTAGTCTTATTCACTGATCTCAATCTCTCCCACAATATACTAGGCAAGTCACAATCAAACCTAATACAGCAAACCCTAAAACATGGTTGTACAAGTAAACTATTATATGAAAAGATACCGCATCAGAAGTATTCTCCAGAATCAGAACCTATTGTATTCCTCAAGTCGCTATCAGTTAAGATCAGCGTGGTCCGACCGATCTCACCCAACTTCAGTGATCACAATCGCTCCCCCGAGCAAGGTACCATCAAAACAATACAGAAATTCGAACATACTTGCCATCTTCGGAAGCTGCCCCGGTTGACGACCCTTGCGACTCCACGATGCGCACGATGCGCTATCCGTTCGTGAATCGAGATCGGCGGGCACGCCGGCTAACATTCTCAAGATCATGACATCGCGGTCTGGCACCGGCGGCAACTCCGCAAACGATCGTGAGGGTTCATCTGCAATCGATCGGGGTGGACAAATTGGACGGGAAGAGAAAGCAGGTACACGCTGAACATTCTCGTTCTGGCGGGCCGTCGGCGCCGTTGGTGGTCCTAGCTCGCGTTGGAGGCAATGAGTCACAGTGACAGTCGTCGCTACCGCTGTGCCGGTGCGAGCTGCGCACGACTACTGCCGGCGACGTCACCTACCGTGTGACCCATATCGCCCGCGTTATCGTTAAGCTAACATGGCACGGGAATCGGTTCCAGTGTGTGCTGTTGCCCCCTTTTTCGCTTGATATCTCCCCGAAGTAGGGTGTTTATGTTTGCTGTAGTCTACTTTTTAAGTCCTCTTTTGTTTAAAAAGCTATCAATCTGTCTGAGTGTGGTAAAATCTAATCACTCTTTCGATGGTTTTCTTGCAGCTCTCCTCAGCATCAGCCCCAACAGAGCTACCACCGGAACTACGAGGACTATGTCCACCCGATGCAGCAGCAGCAGCAGCAGCAGCAACACAACGCAGCCGCCAGCTCGCCACTGTCCACACTCTCCCAGCACGGTGGCATGCTGGCTCCGCAGAGTCCGGGCATGCTGGGAGGTGCCAGCAACGGCATGATGCCGTCCCCGCTGATGCAGTCCCATTCGCCGCTGCTGTCGTCCAACGCGTCTCTGTTGCAGTCACAGTCGCCCCTGCTGTCCAGCTCGCCGCTGATGAGCCAGTACAGTCCCTATCACCACCAGGACGTCCCGATGCCAACGATCCTACCGCAGGACGAACCCGGCGGTGGCGCTGGTGGCGGTGGTGGTGGTGGTGGTGGCTGGGGCGGATACGCACTGACCGCGGCCGGGCCCTACCAGAGTGAGTTCTGCGCCTCGAACTACGGCGTGCTGCATCAGCGGCAGGCGTACGGTGGCCCTCACGGACCCGGCAAGCTCGGTCCGCACGGTGCGCTCAAGAGTGCGAAGGAGGCCCGGATCCGGCGCCCGATGAACGCGTTCATGGTGTGGGCCAAGGTCGAGCGGAAGAAGCTGGCGGACGAGAATCCCGATCTGCACAACGCCGATCTCAGCAAAATGCTCGGTAAGTGCTCGATAAACCCGCGGAAAGGCTTGGCGCACTTGATGATAAGGCGGAACCGGTCGTGTGTAGTTCTGTTTATCAGGCGTAGGTCAGTGTTGTATCGCGTTGGTGTGACAGTATCTTTTAGCGTGGCTTAAGTTGCGGTTTATTTATAGCGCATGCTTCTTTTCTTTGAAACGCTGTGAGATTCGGAAACTGAAGCCTTTTAGTAGCTTCAACTGAAGCTAAATGCATCTCCAAGGAATGAGTTCCTGAGTTCTAATAATGTCTGCTTCCTTATAGTAGCTACTATGCATACTGACAGCTGTCAATTGGCTACCACCTGACACTGCCCCAATCTGTCAGGCCATCATCAATACGCAGTTCTCCCTCCCAACTAGCCTTATTGCCTCATCAGGTTCTCGTTTACATTTATCATGCGCATTACACAACCGATCGGGAGGAAGAGCATAAAAAAAAACAAGCGAACCCCGCTCCGCGACATCCGATGTCGACATCTCGCGTCAAATCGCGTGGTCATTTACACACATATTATCAGTGCGCGCCACCTGATCGCTCCGGGACCAGCAGTAGCCGCTGCTTCCCGGGACCGGGACGACCTTACACCCATCAGTGACGCCCCAATCAACGAGCAATCAATCAGTTTAATCACCATATCCAACCGAAACGGAGCACATTTGCTGCAGGTTCTTTTTTTTCCTTTCTGGTGTCCGAAAGGGCGTCTTGGGGCAACGATGCGGGTGCCTCGTGAGATAAGATTAGAGGATTTCTGGATGGCCATTTACCTTCTCCGGCGCAGGCTGGTACCTTATCGCGTCGGAACGCACCGATAGTGATGGTGTATGTCTTATTTTTACTTGCTGCTCATTTTGTTTGTTGTTTTGGTTAGGATGATTGGGAAGCCGAAGTGAGGCTTCCAACTTCATGTAGTGTTGGATTTGCTTTATATTGCGTCCAGTGTCTATAGAGTTACACTTAGAGCTAAGAACCTTACCTTACCTTATCTTAGCTAGTAAGGTTTGGACAAGTTCTATGGAGCTACCCTAAGAGCAGGTTAAGAAGACTTAGTAACTTAAGTAACATAAGTAAATCATCTTACTGTAGCTAAGGATTCTTCCTTCTCAATAACGTCTCACTATAATCCACGAAGGTTTCCCACCAGATTTAGGTCCGGTGATCGTACTGACTAATACGGGTGATAAATTTTATTGACCAGGAGCTAATCTCTGGCTTTCTAGCTGGTTTGAGCTACGTCATTAGCCTGTTGGAATGAAAAGATTTCACGGTGAAATAAGTGAGCGAATTCTTGCTGCTTATTTTTGATTATGTGATTCGTAGCTCTAGCTTCCCTAATGAACATAATCCTGGCCAGACCATGCATGAGGCATCGTCAAAGTGTAGTTTAGTAAAATATGGCTTCTTTTCAAATATCCCCTAAAGACCATCAGGGTGCAAATGAAAACCCAGAAAAAAACCTTATGGTCCAGCTGCTATTATGACTATTCCAGAGGATACAACATTGCAGTTCAAGATGTACATAATATTCATTAATACTGACTTCTACTGAGACTGAGACTTTATACGATCCATTTGCACCAATTCATGAGGAGTAATCTTTATATTAGTGTCATCACATAGAGTCATCACTCACCTTAAATAATTTGGTAAAATGTAAGGAGTTTTTACTAAATTAAGGTTATCCCAAGCAGGAGGCATTGATTTCCGAGGATTCTTTGAAGTGTTCTCATAGCGCGATATCACGTATCCCAATGTTTGTTTGTGGGGGATACTTGTATTTTCAGGTTAAAAATCTTGAATCCACAAAACCCTATTAGCCCTATAGATCCTACACTGGTGTGCGTGTAACGTTTATCGTGATAGCAAAAATAAGGCTGATCAGTTTTGCGAGTAACTTTTCATCCCAAACCATGTGGCTCCATAGCAATTCGATGTACGGTGTGTTATTAGCTTAGGTAGCACCTAGCACCCACCTGGATGACTCAGCCTGCCTGTTGAGCATCGTTAGATTTTCCCAGCTCGCAGATACGCATCACCCACCCCGCTAGAACCCGCTTTACGTAATTACGCAGGTGATTCACATGTGCCCGGGGTGGGCAGTAAATGAAAAACCCCGATTGCACCCCGAACGAGAGCAATTTCCGGCCACTTTAATGGTGGCGGTTTGTTGTTTTCGTCGCTTTTTTTTTGAAGCTCACCTGTTGAAGCAGCGCTCGGATTAAGCTCACTGGCCGAACCTCAAATTGAACGATAAATTAAACGATCGATTGAACGTTCGATGCTCAAAGGAATTGATCTCCGGCGACCACTCCCAGCAACTATTCGATTGTAGCCGAAACGCGCACAGGAAATTGTCACGCCCGTGCGGGGGGGGGTGAGCAGCACGAAACAAAACCGTTTAATCCACAAATTTCAAAGTCCGACGCAAACCATTGACGCAAACCGCCAGTAATCCGTCGGTCGGACGGGCGAAAAACAAGCGCAAAACCACGAACCATCAACCGTGGCATGGTTTTATCGAGCTCCAACCGTCCGGCAAAAACCGTCCGGTTGTGCAGATAAGATAAATGAAATGGTTTTCGGTCGGATGACGAATCTGTTTCTTGCTTGGTTTACGCCTGTACCATCGAATTATCAGGTGGATTAGCGGATGGTTGGCGATTTCGCGCGCCAGTTAGTCACGCAGTCGGCAACCACCTGGGTGAGGGACGATGATTCGCCGCAGAGTCCAGGAATCGGTCGCGTAAAAACCATCCGCCATTTCGTTTGCTTTTTGTCCTCCGCGCAGGAGTGAGAAATCAGTCCACGCGAAGACGAAGACTTCGACGACGACGACGATTTGCCCGGTTTCCAATTAGGGCTAAAGTGTGCCGCATAAATTACTGGCCGTTGTGTTGGTGTCTCTGTGTGTGTCTCAGGTTCCTCACAGAACCGAACGTTTTGTGCTGCTTTTTATGGCCCGGCCGCGGACGTTTTGCGCACTCTTTCGCAATGGAGACCATCATCGTCGTCGTCGCGGCGGCGGTGGTGATAAGAACACGAAGAATAAGATCCCGGCGCTTCCTCAGGGTCGGCAAGCTCGGGCAAAGCAAGCACCACAAAAAGTGGTGCCCTCTCTCTCGCCTGCCCCGGCGTGCTTGCACGAGATGCTCAGATGCGTGAGAGATGCGCTCACGCTTCGCTCGTGAGCAGTGAGATGCTGCGAGTGAGAAGTCACTCAGCGCGCCGCTTCTCCCTCTCGATGCACGGAACCGTATGGGTTTTACAGCAGCCATCTCACTCTCTCGCTCTCGCTCTCTCCCCCCTCGTTGCTCTCAATCACGCGGAAAACGGAGCGGATGAAGCGAGCGCGATATATGGATCGGTCGCTCGCACCGCTTGCACAGGAAAGCAAAACGGGGCAATTATAGACACCGCCCTCTTTTAATTCGATCCGATTGGTTGATTTACCATAATAATCACGGCGGCCGCTTGCCATTTTCTGCCGTTCCTCACCACCCCAGCGCACCTCCCAAGGGGTCGTACCCAATCCGCTAACTCTCCCGCGACGACGGGTTCGTCGCTTGTGCGCCGGCTGGTGAGTCTTTCGTATTTCTACTGCCCGGTTCGTCGCCTGTCTTTTCTTTCTCTTTCTCGCGTTTTCGCTGTCGCGCCTGTCGCGCAAAGGAAAGCTGGCTAATGGCCGGGCGCGACTGTGCGACTTCTTTGTGGCTGTAAATCAGATTGTTTACAAATAAATCAACCAACGGTTGCGGAACGTGCTGAGACGCGTTTCTTTCCTGTGTGTGTGTGCTTTTTTCTTTTTTTTATCATCGTTTGCTTGCTTGGCGGAGTTGTTGTACGAAATTCCTTCCACCAGCCTCGAGCGGATGTCGGAGAGCCCTTTTTTCCGAAGGGAGACAAAGAGTAATGTTCTGCGCTTGGGAGCATCAGCTCGCATTCATCAGTTTAATCGTTTTTCGCGTATGCGCAATAAATCGAACCAGTCGTGACGACGGAGTAATAAGGCAACCCCCCGGCTAATGAGTTTCCCGCACGCTTTGCGGGAAAATTTGTGATCTATTGCTGCCGTGCTGTCAGTGCATATTTCACGTACTATGTTTGGCGCGCCAATTATGCTGATTCCACGGCAGTTTTGATACTTTTCCGTGCATTTGTGTATTGCGCCGTCTTTTTTCCTTCACAAACACTCGGGAAATGTACACCGAACGCCTCTAAATGACTCCTTTAAGTTGCCATCAATATCGACACCGCCTAATGCAATCGTACCCCCTTCAGTGGCAGCAACCGATCGGTGGCCTCTTAACGCTCGTCTCGCTGTGCGCCATTAACGCGACTGCGCAACCCATTTCGACAGGCCCCAAGGCTCAAAAGTGGACCACTTTTCAAAGCGTAATTATCGGAGCACTGCTGGCTGCATTAGCGTCGGTAGCGTTTAATGATCGCGCGTTGTTTCTTTTTTTTTCGCTCTCCATCCCCGAGTCCGAAAATCGGCCCCATCTTCGGGCGCGACTTTCGAGGTCGATTTCACGGACCCAATCCGGGGGGGGGGCTGGTTGGCAAACCGCGCCACCGTTGTTGCGTGAACGGAGCGGTTCCATCGACTGGAACTGGACTGGGTCGAATCCAGCCAACCGATCAGGCGACATGCAAATGAGCTGAAAAAAAAAATCCGTCGCCGGTACGAGAGCGGGCGTATTAAAAAAAAAACGCAAGCGAAATGTGACTGATGGTGATGAATGAATCCACGCAGCGGTGTTGAAGAAGGGGGAGGAAAAAAACACTCACACACACACATCAACTCGACTCTAAACTGATCAACCTAAATTCTCGTCATCGTAAAGTCGGGTTGGGCTTGAAGATGGAACGGAGCAAGTAAAGACCGTAAAACGGGGAGGCTCTCCGTACGAGGCCGGAAATGACGATCCCTTCCTATTTTGGGGCCGACGCAACCGAGCGCGAAGCGTAGCCCGCAGGGTGGTAACAACAACAGCAGCAGCGACAACAAAAAATATGGGAGAGAGAAAAAAAAAACACTCCGCTTCTTCGACGTTCGATGTCATCAAAAATGTTATTGCACAAGCAGCTTGTTATTACACATCATGAGGGAGAGAGAAAAGGAGAGGGAGAGAGAGAGAGGAGGGAGTGGAAAAACCAAACCTACACGTAAATAAATTAAGCGCAGGTAGTACGAGGTAGCGCAACGCCGTAGGGTGTGGACTTCAATGAGTCAATCTGATTAAAGAAGGTCTCCCCGGTCCTGGAGTGTTATTTTCCATTAAAAAGTTAAATGGCTGGAAACGATCCAATCTTGTAGTGCTATTATCGATTAAACATTAATATATTTTAAAGGCGTTTTTATTCCTCAAAGCTGGACATGATTTTCCATTGATTTCTTTTGTTATGAAATATTCAGTAGACACTTATAGTACTTATAAATGATTTCCGTGCATTGAGGTCTCTCTAAAATTAAGTTTAGGTGGATGAAATTTCTAAGACTTCGTTAAACAGTATAACATTGAGACCTTGATTGAGTGACGTTTTAAACTTTGAAAGCTGGATCGATTTATTGTGTTATAAAACATTGTTTGATATTTTAATTTAAAAAACCCTCATAAAAATACGTTTTTATCATTAAAAATCTTCTATTGCTTTTCTGCATTATGAAAACCAATTGATATTAAAAAAAATTATCTTATGATCTAAATGATTGCATAATTATAAAACTTCCACATGTTTTGTGAGACGGAAACATCGAGAGTATGAAGAAATAATTTGATTTTTATAGTACTTTAGAACATTTGTTGAAAACTTAACGTTTGTAAACACCTGAGTGACCTTCCCACTGTGAAGCGGTACATTCTTCGAACGGTCCTCCAGATTCAGACTTTGACAGCTGTCAGTCTGTTCATTGCCACCGATCGGCCTGGACATGTCTCAACAAGCTTCAGTAACCTTCTGTTAACCTTATGTTCCGTAATAAATCCATTGCAGTATACAAAATACAGTAGTGTTTACACGTTGTACGTTTAACATTGCAAAAAGCTAAGCTTGGAAACATCTCTTGCTTATCGATGCAGCAGACTTCATCTTTTCAAATATCTAGTTTTAAATTTTATTAGGCATTATTGATCGAAATGTTTGCGTAATGACGCACTCATTATACACTATTGATCAATTCAATTTTGGTAAAATTACTGCGAAAAATTTGCTAATGGTTGACAAAATTATTAAGAAACCAATGTTTGATCATTTGGTTAATACGGCCAGGCCGTAATAAAAAAAATCAAACAAACAATGTTTGATCATAACTTTAGCCAAAAAGCAATGCTGCAATCACCTCTAGACCGGAATTGTAATTCAATTACACAGATCGCAACGATTCAGTCAACATAATTCAATAAAAATTGTCCCGATATTTCAAAAGAAACAATATTTTTATTCTATTTCAGTAATACCCACTTACAGCGCTGCATATCCTAATTTATGCTTTGTAGTTTGGAAGTGAATAGTTTGTACGAAATAGTGGAAGTAGTTTTGGAAGGAAATGTTTCAAATTTCATCAGTTCTTTTATCTTTTATCTACTTTTTTTATTTTTTTATCTTGTTGTACATTATTTTGTTTTAAAAGTTGGTGTTTGTCACAACATTTGTAAAGCTACGTTGTTCTAAGTCTTTTATCTTTTTTATTTTGTTGTTGTTTGTATAGCTTTAAGAGACTTTGAATCTTTTTGGCTTCTTTCGTCTTTATTATTTGTTTTTTTTTTTCATTATCTTTGCATACCTTAAAGCATCTTTTCGAAATATCCTAAAATGACATCCATAAAAACCCGAAACGGCTCCAAACATCGACACGGTAACGGCGATTTTCCATGCCGGTTCACCGGACGGCCATCGTTTTACGCACACACACACACATCGAGAAGTTAATTTAGTTTTTCATTGCCCCCCATCACAGGCGCGACCAAAAATGGTGGTGGCGGTGAATGGATGACTTCAGCCGTGGCCTCGGTGCACGTGGCACGGCCCGGTCGGTGTGCAGTTTAACATTTCCGCTGACATTTATTGCCGCCCGTTTGCCCGCGCCCCGGTGGTCTCGGGGCTGTTTGGGGGTGGTGAACGGGGGGGGCTGTGCAGATTTATTCTTACCGCGCACCGGCACAGGACCGTGAACTGAACGGATGGCAAGTTGTTGATGGAAATGATGGACAGGGCGCAGAGACATCCAGCGGAGTGATGGCGATTAAATAGTGGAATAAACAGTAGCTGGACGGGTAAACATGTTGAAAAATTCGCTGGCAACGAGGCTCAACTATGAATACAGAATTTTGAACGCGATTTTCTATTTAAAAGGTGATATTTGATCGATACAGAAACACTGAGGTATAATCACATCGAGTTCTAACGCATCGTTGCACGTGCTGCTTCGATGGGGTATTCGGTAAACGCGCGGTTTGCCGCACCGTAGGTATGGGGTCGAAATCTCGACTAGACTCGTCTTAGTTTTTACGAGCAGAAACACTTTTTAATAAGTTCCCTTTTCAGCTACGGTCCAGATAAATCAAAGCGAGCCTCTCCTGAAGTCATCCCATCAAGTCAACAAGAAGAAAACTAAACCTTCTTTCGAGCTAAATATTACATTTTCGAAACCTGTACCGGCCAAATAGGATCTTTGAATTAAATCGTTATGATTAAAGTTCAAACCATCAGACCCAAACAAACAGCGTTCTCAAAGTGGCAAGTTTCACAGATACGTTTAACGATCTGGGCAATTTAGAGAAAGACTACCTATTAGAAATCGACTTAGTAAAAATAGTGTCATCACTAACCATTCTTAAACAAGAATCATTCAAAAAAGTAGTTATTCTCCCTTTCTTAGTTTTGAAAGCTATTAAGCTAATTTTTCATCATCTTAGATCATCTCCAAACATTTGAAAAACCTTCAGGAACTTGGAAAAATCATTTATAGATTTTGTAACCCACTGTTGTCCATTGATGAACTCAACATTTGAGACTAACTTCGTTACAATTGTACCGGCAACCTTATGCTGTTGGAGTATTATCATCTTTTATAAGGTGTTATATTGAATTTATAAGGATTTCTTTTACGTTTTCATTTCTACTAACCGGAACCAACGTATAATGAAGCAAATGATATAAAATAAAAGTGAACAAACGCCGGATTCAGACAAATTTGACCAGCCAATTCCCAAAACTACCCCTTCGTCACTTATGGGTGGCTCAAACGTGGTTGCAGAAAATCATAAAATCTATAAAATATAAAACCCGATGCCATCTGCTCGCTTCGTGTGTGGAAAATTGATTTATTTTTTTCTCTCTCTCTCTCCTTTCCTTGCATTCGGCAAAACGCCAAACAGCACGCCGAAATAAATATGTTCTGAACGCCTGCTAATTTTACGATCCGCACACGATCGATCAACGATCGAACTTCCTTTTCTTTGTAATAGGGGGCGCTTCGGGAGCCGCTTCTGGAACGTGTCTTCGTCGCAATTTT
>KZ068626.1:39610-51329 GCA_002091845.1 Anopheles cracens | reverse complement strand
CATTGCTGTCCGCTTGCCGCGAAAATTACTATCAGACATCGCAGCGGTGGGTGGGTGGTTCGGGAGGACGCAAACAACAACAACAACAACAACAACAACAACGCGGACATGGCGCAAAAAAAGCAAAAATCTAGACTGTGGGAACAACAACAAGACGCTCGGCCCGGGGAGAACAATAGCTCGCGGATAGCTGGCGCAAATGAAAGAAGCAACACACAGCGCACAACGAGTAAAAAAACGTACTTACAACGTACAGCAGCAAACGCCCTCTACTACTACACACACAGAGTCGGTGCAATTATAGTACCGTGCATGGTGCAGCGCCTCCAGTTGCAGCTGCAATTTTGCCCCCCCGCAGGTAGCTACTGGTAACTAATCTGAGCAGCAGTCTCGCGCTGTTCGCGTGTGCTGTGGAAATCGCACTCCACTTTGGCGATGGCGGGTGTTAGATAGTGAGGAGGAGACGGACAGTTTACTGGTTGCTGTTGCCGCTACCATGACGGAAGAGACACATCTTGATGCAACGAGATGAGATTTAGAGGTGTTTGCGATATTGCGAAACGGTGTGTCAGCCAGTCCAGCCCGAGAATGGCCGCTGGAAAGATGGAAACGTTTGAAAATCGTTTCGAAACTATTTTGGTTTTATTTTAATTAATTATTTACATAGAAAAAAAATCATTTAAAAAAGGTTATTGTTATTTTATTCAATTAAATTGGTTTCATCTGCCCGTAATCCATTGAAATTGCAATTTTATTGCGATGGGCAACACTTTTATATCAGTTTTAACGCACGCCCAAGCGAAGACTCCAATAGCGTTATTGGTAAGTGCGATGCTTTGATGAGCCCATGGACAAGGGTTCGAATCTTGATCGAATCGAACTTGTTTTTCTTGTTTAAATTTGAAACCTTGATAGTGTTAATAACTAAAATTCACAAAATTTTCCCTGTAATAAGTTTCAATATACTTAAGTCACTTAGAATGCCTTAATGTAATATCTGGTTTGGGTTAATGTAACAGAAATAGGGTTTTTTGCTAAATCAAATCGACTATGTTGGTATCATCATCCCAATAGGATCCTTGAATATCTACGATACATATTGTCGAATATAAACAAGTCTTGAAGAAGGTCCTAGGTTAAAAAAACTAGATAAACGACCCAAATACTAAAAAAAACACTAAACGATCCGCTTGGACGCTTCCAGCACCGTATCAATCCATCCGCGACACTGTCATCTGCTGCCATTCGCCGTGTCGCTGTGTCGCCGTCGTCAATCGCTCATCAGCTGATGACGATCACGCTGACGACACGCGGAAACAGGGTGTCACTGTCGCGGCTCTGTCTGGCTGGTGAGCTGGTACGTTATGCACTGTTCTGGAGAATTTATGATAATTTTCCGATCGCGGAAGCAGCATCGGCTCGGGTCAAATGTACACGATCGCAGCCATCGTTAAATGTCACTAAATCATGTCGAACTGTGAGATAAGGTGTGGAAGCATACCGATTGGATTGGATTCGGTTTTTAGCCTATAGTTTGACAACATTCTCATATAATCAATCCTATCCTACCTGATGTCTGCCTAGGTCTATCTGATTGACCCAATAAAAAATAGTACCTTCGCTAGGAAGCGCCTGATAACGGGCGCGTGATCTCATCTCTCACGACACCGCACTTCACTCACACACACACACGCACCCCATCATCACAGGTGCAGCAATCGCGATCGGTCGATCTTTACCGTGTGGCGGAGATCGAGAAGCGATTGGAGACGCGCTCTCCAAGACGACGATGGTGAGGAAATTAAAAATAAAAGCAAACCTTCCGCATTACGGCCGATAAGCATCCATCCTAGTTGCGGGTGTACGTGTACGTGTGTGTGGGTGTTAGATGTGGCTATTGTGTTCCGTGGCGGTGGCAGCACGCAACGCACTACCCCAAACGGAACACGGCGTTCCTTTCCCGAAGTCCGCGGCGTCCGGGGAAGCGGCGATGTTCAGGAAGCGAAACAGCGAACTTCCTCTCCCGGGCGGGAGGATCCGGAAAGGAGGAGGAAGAAGCGGCGAAAAAGAGAGAAAAGAAAGTGTACATGAAAAATTTATGTTGTTTGACTAGCGGGCCGGGTTTCTCCTGCTCCGGGAGCCGTGCGTTGCGGTGCGTTGCGTCGCGTGGGAGTTTATGCTAATTAAAAGTTGTTTTTTCGTTCACTCGGGAAGGGTGAAGGGTACAGGGGGGGGAAAAGAAAACACTACGCCACTTTCTTCGCACCTTACTACAAGCTTACTGACTTTTGTGACGCACTCCCTGCCCTCGTGGTTTCAGATTAATTCAGGCGGAGAAACAAATGCGCCGTGTTGTTGTTTTTTTATTGAGTGATATAAAGTACAAGGGAGCTGTCTGTTCCAGGCGACATCCCTCTGTGAAGAACGTTTAGACGAAGAATTCCAAGTGGCCATACCGGCGTGTTTAATTTTTACGGATTTTTTATACAAGTAAGTCACAATTAACCCGACCCAGCGGAAGCGGCAGGTCCTAATTTACATCGACGAACCATTTTTCACACCTGTGCCTTCGGCTTCCAGCGCACCGGGACACCCGCTGGCACCATTCCCATGCACAAATAATGGACTTAAGCACTAGAAAGCGCGACCAGACGCAACCCGCCGGACGGGCGCTGAACGATGATTTATGCTGCCGACCTTTTAATCACTTCCTATCATCCACCCTCCCCTGCAAGAAAAAGTGAATTTCCAAGCGTTAAGCTTTCGAGATCATCAAGATCATATTTTCATCTGGCTCGCCTCTTCCCGGGAGGAAGCAAAAATGGCTTGATTTAGACGGAAAAGCAAGGCAAATGGTTTCTGTCCGGTGGGCTTAGCAAAACGCGCCATAAAGCGAAATGATGTATTTATGATCTTCTGGCGGGACGCACGCGTTGCCCGGGGTCAGCGATTAGCATGAATAATTGCGAAAAAAGTGAGTTATTATGACTTTCTCCAAAGGCGCGCCGGCATTTCGGGATGCTAAACAGTCGTGTTTTGTGCTTTCAACGGGTAACGGGCTGGAACAATCGCTGAAAACGTCTCTAATCGAGCGTAAAAGCTTGCGGAGCTTCAAATCAGCCTTTAAACAGCGTTTAAGCAGCAAGCTCAACGTTTGCTTTTCGTTTTGTCTCTTGATGCAGTATAACATTAAGAATATTCGTATGAATCGGTTTCGTCTCTTAGAATGTTAGAAATATTCAAATCTTGAATAAAAAAGCAGTACATGTTATTCTTGGTATGAAAGTAGTACTACATTTTGGAAACAAAGCTCATATTATTGACCGAATATTGCCATTTGATTCATATCCTCCGTGATTCGCATTCGAAGTAACATCAAAGAGCCTCGAAGAAGCCTAATGGGTCACTGAGATACTTCATCGAAATAGACTGCGAAGCTTTTAATCAGCCTTTAATCAGCGTTGAGGTGTTCAAAGAATGCTTGAGGTTTGTCAATTTTCAAAATTTTGTTCTTTTTGCTGTGAAATTATACCATTGAACCATGAAGTATTTAAGGTTACTTCTTAGGTAGTTCTCAGTATTTTGATAATTTCACAACAATTTACTGAATAAAGCACATGCACTTGCTTTCTATAACATACACGTCCATCGTCATTACAAGCCCTCGACTTGTCTCTCTGGAAGTAACATCAAAGTCCCTCAAAGTAGCATGAACATCCCTAAAGCAGCGTCGAGATATTCAGGTATGGAATCTATTCCAAACAAATTGTTTGAACGCATGCTTCGTAAAGTGTTTAATGAAGAATAATAGCTTGCGGAGCTTTAAATCAGCCTCAATTGATCAACACATTCGTAACATTGTATAGCAACATGATATGTCCTTCTCAGTCTCGTATAATAATTATCCATAATCGTACAAAAGTCGTAACTTTCCAAGTAACATCAAAGAACCTCACAACAGCATCTTGGTTTATCACCGAGCAACCTTAAAGCAGCGTCCAAGATGCAATGAGTCAACGCCACCGATGCTTAGATATGCGCTCCATTAAAACCGAATCGCTTAATCGCATACTCCGTTACCCCCGGTCATGTTGGAGCTACAAAGTAGCTACAACAACTCATTAACCTTCGATCAAACTAATCCACCACTCCCAGCGCGGAATCGGTTCTAGAAAGCTCACTCCACACAAAGCAAATCTCCGTTTGGAAAAAAACCCGGGTGCTTCCCTGGCAAACTCACCGAAGTTAACGACTCGCGCCCCGATAACGATCAGTGTAGAGATCGCGTCTCGGACACCCCCTTTGCGCGGAGACACGCATTGCGCGGAACGAACGAACAGGGCAACAACAAAAAAAAACATCCCCCGCCTCGTGTCAGGAGCATCCCGATGCGCCCTGCACGCGATCGATCGTGAGCCAGATCGTGTCTCGCAAGATCTCGCGCAATCGGCGAAATCTCAGTATGCCGATAATTTTCCACCCCGGAGGGGCTTCTTTTTTCGAGCACCGTTCCAGGACGCAATTGAGGCTAATTTGCTCTAAAGACGACTTAATTACTCTCGGCTGTGTCCCCCGCGCAAGTCGACGGCGCGATCGGTGCACGCACGGTGTTCCACGCCTCCTTCAGAGTCCAGAACTGCTGCTCGAGCGCACCGAACCTACACTGTCCACATTGACTGACGTTCGATACGATCGCGGCTCGCAGCTACCGGGCTTTTTACGCAGCGCTGATGCGCTGACAGGTTCGCTACGTCAAGATCCCGCACGATCAATCTCGGACGTGATTTCTTGCGTACCTAAATTTGGTAAATGGCTGATGTCAGATCGGAGATCCGTCGGGATCGGCATCAACGGCAGGGACGGAGCAGCAAACCGAAAGTCCGGTCTGGGTGTGGCCTTTAGGAGCAACTTGTCAAAATCATTCCGCGCAACAGTACGGGGGAAAGAAACACACGCACACAAGAAAACAGAAGCACCGAATCGCAAAACCCCGTCCCGGAGGAAGTTACAAATCAAGTGGATTCCAGGGCTGCGTTTGGGTCGTTTGTTCGTGGTGTGTGTTTTTTTTTGTACTTTTGTTCGTTTCGTTCGTTCGATCGATGTCGATCAATCACCTGACGGGCTGAGCCCGAGGCCCGAGTGTGGACGTGTGGCGATTTCTTGGAATGGGGAATTTCTTGTCTCATTCCTATCGCATGCATGTAGTTTTTGCTCTTCGGCGATCAGTGAGATATAAATTAATCCTCGGGGACAGTTTTCGGTGTGGAGACATTTCTTCTTCGCTTCATTTAAATATTGCTGCAGCAACTGTTCTTCTTCTTATGAGTGTAACATGTTGTGCCCAACGCGAATGGCGATTTGCTGATTTGCTCGAGCGCGAGCGAGTTCCCCCGGGTGATGTTTAACACGCTCTCCGCCAGGAATGTTCTTACAAGGCCGAGAAATCGCTTTCCCACACTCTCGGCTCAAGCGTAAAGCCGAGTTTCCCCGCCGCTTTGCTCGTTTAGCACCTTAATTGAACCGTGTTCCGGCGGCCGTGCTATTCCGGTCCAGTGAAGCATGCCCGGCACTTGGTGGTATTTGGTGGCAAAGATTTACGGCCAAGCAAACTAGCCGAACCGAACAGCAGCAATTAATCCTCATAAAGAAACCCACCACCGGGTCCGAAGCGCGAAAGCGCAATGATGCAGAGGAGCGTCTGTTCTGCCGTGTTGTGTACACGAATCCAATCACATGTGGTCTAGCTGCCATATCTGAGGCGTACGCCTTACGCCCCGAAAAGCACCCCGAGACGTCCCAAGGGTTGGAAGCATCCGGTACGGAAGTGAAGACACCTGTGCTCACTGGAACGGAAATATCAGCTCGACTTCGTTTGTGGAGCTCGGGGCAGGGGAGAAAGAGAGATAGACAGGGCAACGAAAGAATTGGCGCGGCAGGTTCGTTCACCCGTATAATGTCTGGAGAAGCAGAAACTTAAGACACAACACCCAGAACCACTACATACTCCCCCGGGTTCGACTTGACTTGCGTTGCCTGTGGTGGACATGTTTCGATACTACGCAGTCCCCACCAACACAAGTCCACCGGAACCCTTTTCCTCGCCACATTTCCCCGTTACTTTTCATTCTTCGAAGGAGCATTTTTCTTCCATCTGGTTGCTGGTCTCCACTACAGCCGATCCGGGGGAAGAATTTCGACCCGAGGGCCGCTCCAAAAAGGCGTGGGTGAAAGCCACCGCAACACCAACACCAACACCGGAGGGCAGACTTTTCTTTCCCAGCGTGGAAGAAATTTCTCACCAACCGTCACCGGACCGGAACGAGCGGACAGGCACACACACACACACACACACACAGGTGGGCACAGACGAATCGGTCGGGACTCGAGGCAAGCAGGAGCGCCTAGCGTAACAGCATGTGCGTGCGTGTTGATGGGCGAGTGAGCGAGGTGATCTTGGTTGTTGTTTTATGACGCGATGTGGTATGTAATTAGGGTGCCCTTTAAAAAAAACACAACGCGTTTTAAATCGGTCGGCATTGACCTTAGCGATGCGTTCCAGACAGTTGATGCGATCGGAGATGTCGTATAGTATTACAAAAAAACGCTTAAAGACATCCGACAAACGCTTTAAAACGCTTGCTTTGATGCGTTTTTAGATTTGCTCCCAAATGTCACATCGTATAACAGGCTCTTCAACCATTATTTATCGTATAACAGAGTATTCAGTACACTAATCATTGTTTTCGTATTCTCCTATTTTATCCACAGGTAAGTCTTCAACAACTCATTGCCTTCTTGATCACTGATCCGTCTTTAAACGTAATGGTAAGTTCGTGGGGTGGTACTCGTTGGAACGTATCGTTTCCGGTGCCACTCCCAGGGCATACACAAACCCATCGGTGGTCCGACAAACGCCCGATTGTACCCAAAGTCACATCGCTCGCACGAGGTACTCCGAAATCCGGCAGGACAACGACATACTTCGACAAAGTCCGCTTTGCCTATACCTCGCTGGTAGTCACTGGCGGAATCCATCACGATCGACTGAGCGCTTGGCTCGTAACGTCCGTTGGTGGGATGCATTCGGATGAGAAAGCGATCGATGTATGCAAGCACCGTCAAGAACTCCACGCGATCGATGGCTGTAACGTTTTGGAGCATGAAGTTTGATTCTTGGAGTTGGATTTTGACTGTCTCATTGGAGAGCTTGTCAGACGCTTTGCTGCGATATACGAGTGTTCTGTTGTAACCCTGAAATGAAGATACTCTTGTTTGTATTCATTATTATGTAGTGAGTTAAGCACTTCATACCATAAGGACGATTTCTGGGATGTGATCTGATTGCCGTGGAAATTGGAGATATCCTCCGTAGGACTTGACCTGATACTCGATGAATCGATACGGAAGACTGTAATACAGCGATCGATTCGAAGCGAAGTTTCCAACATGTTTAACCATCTGCACCGCTCCTTGTCCGTCCCAAGTGGCAAATCCCATCTTCCAGTCGTTCATCGTCATCGTGTACTGTTTGAATGAAGTGAAGCGTTTCAAGCGTTTCGCATGCAAACCATCTCAGCAAGCTACTCACATTCCACCTGTAAATATCCGCCTTCTGACACAGTCGGGACACTCCCGAGCAGAAACACTTCATACACTTGCTGCCACTTCCAACTCCAGTCATAAACTCCCCCTCGGGGCACGGGTTGCCACGCACGCTCACCACCGTCACCGGACGCACGTCAACCTGCCCGAGCGGGTGAAACAGGTGGCAGGAGTAGTTCCCTGCGTCGATCAGCCGTATCCGGCAGGTTAGTTTGCCAGTTCCGTCCAACTCCGTCACCCAATCGCACACTGGATCGAGCAGCTCGTTGCCGTTCATACGCCACCGTACGGTCGGTGCCGGAACGCCCGCTCCACGGCAAGTTAGGTTCATCCACTCGCCCACCCGTACGGTGACTGCTGCGGGAGGACCTTCCAGGAGAGAGGCAGCCACACAGCCCTCCTCATCCGACCGGTCCGCGCAGTGGGCGAATCCATCGCATCGAAACGTGATCGAAACGGACACCGTGCCAGATCGGCACCGGAAGGGAACGTAGCGCAAGGGAGTTCGGTCCACTTTGGGCGAGATGGAGCAGAGTTATGAATGGGCTCAAATATCGCCCTTTAGGAGTCTTACCAGTGAGCACGCTAACTATCCCGACTAGTATCACAGCAAGCAAATCCCATCTATGTCCCATTCCAGACGAGCTACTTTGGAGCACTGATAAGAGAATCGTTGAATTCGCTCAGTTTCTCGAACAGCCAATGTTTCTGTTTGATTATGATGTGCATGGCTCCTATCATCGAGGAAGAATGATCGTATTTGTTGTGTATAATTGTCCCGAATGCTCTTATCTGCTCGATGGATGATTTTGTTATTAATTACATATAATTTAAATGAACCAGATAATGAACCAACGCAGTCTAAAAGACTGTTGTCAAATTGAGATTTGGGTTCATTATTCAGAATGAATCCCTTAATGAATGAATTAATGAATGTTTTCGAGATTCATGAATCGATTGAGGTTCATAATTGTTTTTCTGTTCATGAACCTCTGGATGAAAGGTTCATGAATGAAAGATGCATTCATAAGACACCAAACTACTCTAAATCGAAACTTGTGATTGATTTCAAAGAGAAGGTCTCTCACCAAACACGATGTAACTCCCATATCTTCGATCGGGCACGATGCGATCTCTGTCGGCAAACGGCCTGAACCTGAAAGGCTGCTGGTCAAACTCAAAATCCACCTCAACGCACCGGAAAAGCGGTACATGCTTGACCAAAAAAAAAAGAAGCAAGAAAAAGTTCGAAAGGTTCAATGCAGAGTCTAAACAGACCCTATTCTTGAACTCCCTCATTTCCTACGACTAGCAATCAAAAACATGATCTCAAATTTACAATTTACAAGTAGCAACAATAACGGCACTGCATTATGGATTTAATTCCAACATGCTATATTAGGTGTGAAACCTCAGTACAAAAAACCTCATTTTTCCAAATGTTCCATGTTCAATGTAACGATGTACCAACGTAATGTTTCATCAAGATTGCTGACGACAACGACAAAGAAAAACAATCTCAGTTGTTCGATGATACATGCTCGAAGATGTCTGACTGACTTTTCTAGAGCAGGCCCTTCAAAATATTTTGGAGAACGTAACTGACACACATAAGCTTCTAGAACTATGGGTTTACAACTTGTGTAATTGAAGGAATTAAACAAGAAACATCGCTCTTTGTTCTGCTTGTTCGTCTCACTCGATGGCGCTACATAAACCAGTTCTCTGTCATCTACATTATATTGAGCTATTATATTAATATTATATAATTGTAAACACTATTGTATTTTGTATATTGCACTGTATTTATTACGGAACGGAAGGTTAGCTGAAGATTTCTGAAGCTGGTGCGCTGCCCAAGCCCAACACCAAATCCGACGGCTGATTAGAATTTTTAATCCACCGCACGATGTCACGGTGTCGACGATCTCGTATGCTTCCGAGTGTTGGCGCGCGGTTTAAAACCCTTGTTGGAGAGGCGCAGCAAGAAGTACTAGGGGGGGCTAAAATCCTCAAAAGTATTGCCCGTGCTCTTTCAACTTTCGAGCGCCATGGCTCCAGCCCGCCGCACGCGGCTGCACGCGGATGAATAATTCAAAACTCATCAAAATACTTGCGAATTTGTGATCGTTTCCTTTCGGGTTCTTTTTTCCTATACTCTTCGGTGTGTGTGTGTGTGTTTTTGCATCCAATTGTGTTTTTTTCTGCGACAAGAATTTCGTAATAAACTGTCTTTTCTCCTCTTTTCTGCCTGAATCTTTCGTCCCTTTTTTTGACGTGTTTTACCTTCCTGCGAATGCGATCGAGCAGCAGTAGGAATTTGGCAGGAAATTGCACGCACGCAATCATTAAAAAGATCCATTCGACGATGCGAACGCTCGCTCTAGTCGCACGCGCAAATTGAGCTCCGGGCACGAATTTCAAGGTGCTACGCTCGACAGGAAGGATCTCAATCACGAAGGATGGGTTTTGCGCTGAAATTGTCACAGGCTGTTCCGGGGCTGGGGACAGTAACGCAGCACGCCGCACGTTTGCCATTCGTTCCGGGCTGGCTTAAGTCGGTGATGAACTCATCGTGTCGCTAAATTGCCCGCAAAAGCAGGCAATTTGGTGCGCACTGCAGTTGAAGGATGAACCACCACAATCAGCGGGCGTAATGTAATTGTTGATTAATTACCAGCTATTGTTTCGTGCCGCACCGCACGCGTCCTCTTTCATTTCGAGCATTAATCATCGGCCCGATCAAAATCGCGAAACGGCATCATCCATCGTCCCTCCGTGGCGCGTCGAGGCGAGATTCACCTTTCTTTTCTTTTGGTGAGCGGTGGGTGAATGAATTTTAAGCCACCAGCAGGCAGGGAAGAACGACGCAGCAATTAGGCGAGCGCATAATTTTGACAGCGCGAGCGCGCGTACGATGGCTTTCGTTGTGATTAACATTCATACCGGGCAGGCAAAACTTAGCTTCGAAATCTGCGCTGAACGGTTCTGGTAAGTTGGCCCAATCATCCACCTGGCCGGCACCTGTTCGCGGGTGCAAAAATAAAGCAAAGCGAACACCAGGACAAACGACGACCAGCACACGCGCTCCACCACACTCGCTCACCCACATCTGCGCACATTAATATTCAAGCACCGGCCACGTGTTTCCACAGCCGCATTTAGCACGAGCCCGAAAAGGGCTGCGGCGAGCGTGTGTGGGACGGAAGGCTCGCCTAGGGGGGCGGGGATGGGAGGGAAGAACAACGGTACAATGACCGCCACGAAGCGGGTCCCGGGCCGGGCGTCGGGGTCTATTTGAATAATAGTTTGTGGTGAGATTTGTTTTATTTTTTGTTGCTGTTCTTGTCTTGTGTTCCTTTCGCGGGATCTCATATTACCGGAGTTACGGTGTTTAGGATTAAGGGGAAGGCTGGAAGAAAGGAGGGGCGAGACATGCAGAGAGCATAAACAAATTAACTGCACCATAACAGTTCGATTGTTTCGTTTGGCCGGGGTTTGTGCGACAGGGTGACTCGGCAGGAGCCCGCCATGCCCGGGAAGTGTCAGTGTACGCTTTCATCTGTGCCTACTGTGATCGGAAGCTTCCGGGAGCTACCAGGCTTACTTGAGATGGCATGCTTCGGTTGGAAAAGTAGATCATAAATAAAAGTTAACTAGGCCCTAATGAAAATTAAGATACAATTTGTGAGAAATATCGATGGGTATGGAAAAACACGAATATAATGTCTGGAATATCTCTGGAATATCGAGATACGAATCTGGAATAGCTCCACCATGACCCTCTATAGTCCTCAAAGTACAGGGCATGATTTGATGTAACATATAGATCAGATTTATTACATTATGGAATTATTCTGCTGATTTATTAATAAAGATCTGGACATAAGAAAAAACCAGATAGCTAATTCAGAACAGATAAGTTCAGATCAGATAAGATCAGATCAGATTCGATCAGATAGCTAATAATCAGATAGTTGTAAGACCAAATTAATAACACCACAGACCTATTTACTATTTTCTGCTTGAAGGAAATATGTTCATCGGCAAGACAAGACAGGAGTTCAGACGCTCTTAAAGCTAATAAAGCTGAAACATTGAACAAACGAGTAATTGA
>KZ068626.1:25986-36167 GCA_002091845.1 Anopheles cracens | reverse complement strand
CGGCGTCGCTATCGAACGGAACGCTGCCGACGTACTCGTACGCGTACAAAGACTACGGCATCATGTACGAGAGCCCATCACTCGCCGGCCAGGACGTCGATCCGGTCGACTCGCGGGAGCTCGACAAGTACCTGAAGTACCCGGACAGCAATCACAACTTCAACGGGTACGACAGTGCGTCCTACCATCAGGCCGCGTCGCCTGCCGGTGGCTCCATCTACGGACTCGCTCAGGGCGAGTACTACAGCTACGGCGGAGGAGGCACCCTTGCTCACCAATCGCCCCAGCATCAAGGTGCGCAGCAGCAGTCGCAGCAACAGCAGCAACACCACCAACACCACCAACACCAGCTGTCCCTGCCCGCAAACGGTGGCCAGACCATTCCAAAGCTTTCGGACGTCATGCTGCAGGGTGGTCCGGCCCATCAGCTGCCCTCCACCCCGGTGGCGCTGTACGCGATCCCGCAACTGCAGCACGCGCAACATCTTGCCGCGGCCGGTGGTGGCGCCCCGGTAGTGACCGTCCAGCACGGGCCGCACCCGCTCGGCCCGAACGGACATCCCACCATGACGGACATCTACGTCGCCAGCGAGCAGCAGCTGAAGGACGACGAGTTCAGCAACATCCTGGCCGGGGTGCGCAAGACCTGCTACAGCAACTGACCGAAGTCGGCGGGTCGAACGAGGAAATACTCAACCGGATGTACATAGCAGCCAGGGCCTGGAGCAGCGCCCAGGTCCGCGCGCAGGTAGTGTATCTGTATAGCTTCATTTCAGTATTTCAGCTTGCGGGGTGAAAACGACCAGCACGACCTTTTGTTTTACAAATCTTTCTTCACTCGTTAAGGCATCGCAATCGATCTAGTGTTTAGCGTTCTTTTCGTTCTGTAAATTCCAAGATGTGCACCCACCGAAACTCCCGGTTTCTGTTTCCGCAGCGAGCGCGGCGAGGCGGCTTTGAGCGAGGGACCAAAGGTTTTCTTTTCGCACATAGAGGAGCTATATATGTATGTGTACTTTTACCACCCCACATTCCGGTACGCACTCACACGTTTGTACGCGTTGTAATGACGTTGTAAATATCATTTGGTGTCCAGTTCGTTCGAACTGGAGTTAGTTTCTTCTTATTTCGTCGTCAGTTCGGGAGGTATCCGCGAGGGATCGTAACACGGAGCGGCAGGGTAGTGTTTAAGTCTATAGCTAAAATCATTACAAACGTGTGCGTGCATGGGTGCGTGTGTGTTGTATACAATTTAAGCAAAAACAAAAAAAACACACAGTCCAGCCAAGCGCGATAGTACAGAGGAAAGCGAAGCATCATCACATTCCGCTAGAATAATGAGCGTAGATTAGTAGACGGGAAGACAACAGCAAAAAAAAAAGATTATAGGCTAATTGCTCGCTAGCTGCGGGCTTGCAGGCCGATGTCGGCGGCCGTGTCGACGTGTCTAACGATCGGGAAAGCGCCCGAAATGTGGTGGGAAAATCGGTGACGCGCTTATGAATCATTTATGGTGAGATCATTAAATTGAAATCACATCAACGTTCCACCCCGCCTCGGGACTTGTTTCTCGATAATTTCGGGGGCGCTTTCACGTCACGTTGCGATCGGCTATAGGAGGAGGATGTCCGGAGAATTATAAGAAGAATACGTCCGCCCTCCCTCCTCCCCCTCTCCCCTCACTCCCTCCCAAAATGAATGAGTAATAAATTAAAAGCAATGATAGATGTTCAACCAATACGTGCCGAGCGTTTGAGTGTTATTTTCAAGAAGAAATACTGCATTGATGACCGAAGATCGGTAAGTACATGAAGAAATATGAACTTCCCAAAACAAGGTTTGTAAGTAACTTTTACCTCCAAATACATTGAAGAGGTGTGTACAATCTGCCAACAATTGCTTTGATTTTGAAATCCCCGAAATGACCATCTTGGAATAAAATAGGAGATTCCAAAGTTTGATTACTGATTGACAACTTGCAACTTAACCGTATTCCAGACATTCGCCTTTCAAAAGCCGTTGTAATCGTGTAGATCTCAATCTTGCAATATATTGCTATATCCTGGAAAACAATTTAAAATGTACTCACCAAACTATTTTCTTGATATCCTCTATTCCAGACTTCAGAGATACTCAGGGTTAGCCACCGACTTTGGAAGCGACTAATTTTCTCATGCCTATTTCTTTCCAATCTATAACTTCGAGTGAACAATACTACAACTATTCTAGTTTGTCAATCATCTTAAAGTGGGATTCTATCTAAAATCGTTATTCTTGTTACTCATAATCGAAAATGGAGTATTTTTAAAATAATTTTCACTCTCTGAAGATTCTGCATTTATACTACCCTCTTCAAATGTAATTTATGTAGATAGTGATATAATAGTGCTACAAGACTTTGCGTCAGTCAAATAAATGCTTTATATCACCATTGAATGTCCAGCATTGTCACATGACAAGTGTTATTGATTTCCCATTGAAAATCTCATAAGAAAGAATATGGAAAACCTATCGTTTGTCCTGATTTCGATCTAGTATCCATCGCAAAAAGCATTTCTTTTCTTATTCTTAACAAATTGTTCACGTCCGCATACTGTCAGCCCTAGTCTTTACAGTCATCTCAGTCACTTAACCCAAAAAAAAACTTCCCCCGCTGAAAGCACTTAGATCCCGGCCATGAGTTTCGCCAAAATCGCCAAGTCCGCCTTATCCGAAGTTCTTATCCGCGACAGCTGCCGATGTTCCTGACCTGCGCCCATTAGCGATGCCGAGCGATGCGTGCGGAAGTCTGTCCCGACTTCCGAGCGCTACGTTTAAGTGCGCTGATCTCGTTCCGTTCGCGTGCGTGCGTGCCTCTTCCCATGCCCAGGGCCCTCCCTCCAACCGGGGCTCGCCACAGGAACGCAATCGCAGTGATAAGGAGAAAGCGACCCCGGGCGTAGGGGGTGTTCGCTTCGTTCCGGTACCGGGTCAAATGGGCACCTCCACCTCCTGCTGCCCTGCTGCCGGTACGCGGGACCGCGCGACGGAACGCGATGTGTGTGTGTGTGTGTGTGTTGGGCACCTCCACCTCCTGCTGCCCTGCTGCCGGTACGCGGGACCGCGCGACGGAACGCGATGTGTGTGTGTGTGTGTGTGTGTGGGGTGCGATTCCGTTCCGCCCCGGTGCCTTTTCATGGGAAATGCGCCCGGAACATCTTCCCTGTGCGGTGTGTTCCTCCTCCCCCCACATCGGGTGTTGTTATTTCGTTACCTCACCCTATCTGGCTCCCCGTTCCCAGTAACCCTTTCCTTTCTTCCGGCGAACTCATTTCTCTTTATCTTTAACACTCATTTTCAAAGGCAGGGCGAAGTGAAGCAGCAAAAAAAAACAACACTGGAAAACGCTTTTCATTCCTCCCCCTTTGGCGAGCGGCGCAGATCGACCTCAAAGCGCCGGTGACGTCGATCCGATCTCGTACGAAGGGGTACGAAGCGGACGGTCACATTTTACGACGTTATTAGACGACTTTGCCCTACAGATTATGATCCGAATTCCAGCGAGCCGGAGGCGGAGAAATACTAACCATAAAACGGCACGCACTCGCCCAAACTTGTGTGTGGACCTGTTTGCGACCGGCCGCAACGAAAAGATTTAAATATTATCAAACCTGGTGGCTTAAGCCGTCTGAAAAATGGCTCCCTCTTAGTTCATCTGCATCCACCGAGCGAAAAGCGATAAGCGAGAAGCGCGAAAGCGGAAAGAAAGCAAATCCTCCCCCCCGGGGAAAGGAACGTGTGGAAATCATTACCGGGCTAAGATTTATGATCTTGCGGAAAGTGTCGTAAATTTGAGCCATAAGCATGGGGTCGTAGAGGGAAGGGCTTCCCGAAAAGCTGCTCCGAATGTACCTAATAACTCCATTTTCAACCTGGGCAGGAACAGTTTTGTTATGAATATTGAAGCAATCGTTTAGTGGGTTTTATTATTGCAAAAAGTAGCATTCCGAGTGATAAAACGGGCTGAAAATCTGAAAAAGAAAATGTAGAGTAGTTTCTCTCAGATATAGATAGAAGACCTTCCTAAGATGGAAATGTTTATCCGTTCTTTGGTTGCTAAGTCACCTAAGATGAAAAAGATGAGCATAATTTTTGCAGATCTAGGTTCTCTAGTCCATCATGTATTGGGTGTTCCTGTCATTGACAATCAACAACACAACTTATTCCTGAGAACCAGGCAACCCGAAGAACTGGTGGTTTACTGACTTGAAACCTGCGCAAGAAACATAGACTAACTGTTCTAGTTTTTGAGACAACTTCGAGTGGTTTTATGTCTAACTCTGTTTTTTTTTTGTTATTTCTTGTGGAAATAGCTTCCTTTTTAAAAATGTAATGTTTTTAGGTGCTTCATGTAATTTCTAGATCAAGTTTTTATTTTGGAACCTGAGTTACTAAGAATTTCTTAAAACATTCTAAAATATGTTTAATTACAAGCCAAAAAGGTGCACTTGCGATGAGAAATTGCTAGTTATTTAATGGTGCTATAGTACGTACATTATAACTCTGACTGATGCAGAGTCTTAAAACACCATTGTATGACCTTTTCACACCATTCTTTAGGAAAGAAAACAAATCTTAGGAAAAAAAACAGTAAACCAAAAAAAGATCCTTTGTTCCTTATAAAACGAAAGATATTTCAAATAAAAATTGCATAAAGTACTTGTTAAGGCTAGATTAGATAAAAATGGATTAATGAAGCTGATCGGAGTGGTAGGATCAGATTACGGATGTGCATTATGAGTATTAGGATAAGATTAGGGATATGATTAGGGAACCAGCCTGCAGGGAGTTTGTTTAAACGCGAACAGTAGTGAACTTGTAAAAATCGAAGTAAGTATCATTTCTACTGGAGAGTGCCCTGCAAAAGGAAGAAAATGAGAACAGAGCTAGGTAGAGAGCCGTCCTAAGTAGATTCGAAAAATAGAATAGTTTCTATATTATTTACTGGAAGGTTACAACTCAATAGAAATGCGTTTAACGCAATGCATACTCAACTGATTGTCTGGAATACGTTTAATTAGTGTTCGTAGGTAATCGCAACACATCGATACGGTAAGATTAAGCAGAAAACAATCGAGAATAGAGCAAACCCTCAATCGGCAAAGAAACAAACATAGGTTTTTTTCCTAAAAGGTGTTACATAAATCAGATATATTTATGTAAATAAAGCGCAACTCTTCACGACACACATTTGTTTTCCGCTGTTCCCCCTTCGCATAACCATTATACGCACCCAACGTGCAGCGTGTTGGAGAAGAAAAAACCCCGGCCTCCTGCTTGGTCTAGCCTACTGTGCGTGCTGTGTTGGCTCGACTCGCAGCACTTGGACGTTGCTGGAATGGAGCAGGCGATGGAGGAGCGCAAGAAAACATCCATAACATGCGCAACATGTCCCGCGCGCTTGTAACGTCGAAGAAATAGCCCCGCGACTCGTTCCCCCAGCTCGGTAGTAATGTGTCGGGATTTAGTTTCACCGGGCGGTAGAGTTACGCTCGCCTCTCGTCCCTCCCCCTACAGCGACCACCCACTCAAACGCAACGCGCAGGCAAGACCAAGCCACAAGCCACCACCGTGTAATGATACACTTTTGCGTTTATAATTAATACGAAACATGAACTTCCTCCACCGTGCCGCGAAACCGTGAACGCCTCGGTCTTGGAGGATGTAGCCGATGTTTCCAAACCGCACCAGCCGCGAACGGTGCACCGAAATTCGCGAAAACACGTTTCATTAAGCTGCCTCCAGCTTCATTCAACAAGAATCGCACATTTCACATTCGCTTCCAGGCGAGCAGCAGCAAACACCAGCAAAAAAAGAACGCTAATTCCCGTACTCCGGGTGCCGCCGGAGCATGCAGATAAGCCACTTGTTTTTCGACAAGTTTTTCGACTGCTGGCGCAAGTCCGGTGCAGCGTCGTTTCCCACCAGATTCGCTTGTTCCGTGCTTTCTTGTTGCTTGCGTTGGGCTGCACGTGTGACAAATCCGGACAACCGGGCGCTGGTTTCAGCTCGGATCTAAGATCTTGCTCCTAGCCAGGAGACTCGGTTGGCAGGACCGTGTTGCGAAAACAGCGGACTTGTGGAGAGGTTGGGATGCAAATATCGCATTACTTTTGAATGCGCTAGTCGTTGAATTTAGGTCTGTAGTCTGTAGATGAATATGGATAGAGTTTCTCTGGCACTACTGATTTGGACGGAAGTTTTTTTTTTAACGGACAAGATATTTGATATCTTCCGATTTACAATGTAAACTAGAGGCAATAGAAAGCCTACCGATGGATTAAGGTCATTGGATTGTGACTCCTTGACTTATGAGATATCGATGTATGTGCCATGTATCAAAGGCAAGTTGCTAGCCAATTTCGATATGGAATGCATGGAGCTGATTCCGAGTCCAATAGTAAACGCTTTGTATCATTCAATGATAGTATAATGTGCTAAGGTATAATACTCTTATGAAAAGTTATCAGATTTATGTTTGGAAATGCAATAAATAAACCATAATGTCTTTCAAAGAGCTCTTGGTCAGTCCATTCAGTGTATGTGAATGAAACTTGTAGTACATCTCGACATCTTAAGTTTACCCAGTTCTTTGAAAGAGTAAAGGAAAGTCCAGTGCTTTTTGACATCTGGCTACACATTCTTTCTTAAGTCTTCATCGATGAAGATGAGATTGTAGTAGCCATTCATGCTTCCCTAGTGAATTTCGATCAAACTGTCATTCAAACTGTATCAAATCAGGACTTCAAAACACCAGAGGTTGAACAGTCCAGTGTATGTTGACAGCTCCGTACACATTTTAGGTTCAAGTCGCAAAGGAGAGATAAAAATAAGATCGTTTTAAATACAAAAAGAACTAAAATCCTGGTAGTGATTAATAGCATTTTGAAGGGACTAAAAATGATAGAAAAAATAATAATAATCAATATACATAGCAGACGAATAATGGATTTAAAAAAACAACAGATAGACAACAACATCTGCAATAAATACGAAAATGCGATACGATCTGTGATGTGTTGTGTATGTAAAGCAATGTTTTAAAGTTGTTAAAACTGTGCTTCACTACAAACTATTAATATCACAGGCATCCCCTGTCACTTGTGATAAATACCAAATGAAACTAAAGAAGGTGACGGATCTAAATAAAAGGTAATAAAGAATACTAAGAGGGATATAGCCCTTAAAAATTAGGATGCCCAGAGGATATAACCCATTTTCGTAGAAAATACGGAGAAGCAGAATCAGAAGAGATCGTAGTAGCCGTAAATGTCCCTCAGTCAAATTTGTCGTGAACTGTCATTCCTTGTGGCGTCGAAAAAACTTGGTTACTAGCTCAAGTAACGTCAAGCTGTCAATGATTAGTATGCGCTCATTTTCATTACATTTATAAATCTTGATTTTATGCCAGGTGGTGTTCAGGAAATCTTCAAATATCTGCTTTTCTACTTCTCTCCCGAAGCTACTAGAGGAGCTCAAACCAAACAGCAACGACCAAACGTGCAGGTGTTCCGTTCCGCAAGGCCAAAGGTTTCGACAAGTAGTTACAAGCACCGCTCGCTCGCTCGCTCGCTTGCGTACACTCCGTGGGTCCACTTTCCACCGAAATACGACACCGCGTAAGGAAAGCGCTAAGTTTACGGCGACATTACACGTCGCCACGCTCCTAACGATGGACATCCCGGGGCACAGAAACTCG
This sequence comes from Anopheles cracens, assembly GCA_002091845.1. Lineage (NCBI taxonomy): Eukaryota > Metazoa > Arthropoda > Insecta > Diptera > Culicidae > Anopheles > Anopheles cracens. The sequence continues at coordinate 28,429 of KZ068626.1, read as the reverse complement.
CACACACTAACGGGCACCCGTGCTCGGTAGCAGTAAATCTGTTCCGCGAGGGGCAAATTTATAGCCGTCCGCATCCTTGGCCACGCCGGATGCCCTTGCGCTTAGCAAGAAATGGAAATGAGCCGAAGCGGTACCGCCGTGATCTACGCGAGATATTACGCCGCCGTAGTTGAAGTGCGCGGGGTTCCTTAGTCTAATTCTACTTATTATTCTGCTTGTTTAGAAGAGCATTGAAGCTTCCCAAAAGTTACGATAGATTTTCGCTTATGTCTCTCATTATTCTTGTTCTTATTATTCCCTCATCTCTATTAGATATTGTATTTATTTACATTTTTCATTATTATACTTTTATAAAGCAAATGGGAAAGTGTTATATGCCTGTAAATATTAGAGATGGAAATAACATCTCCTTTCAGGGAGTTTAGTCACTCTTACTCACTCACCATTGGGATTCGGATCGTTTAGAGATTCTTTAGGTAGTCGATTATAACGGCTCATTCGATTAGCGACTCTTTTGGGATTCGGATCCCTACGGCCAGTTGAGTTAAGATAGGAGTTAACGCACTCTTTTCATTACAAAGATTTAACTCACTTATTCACTCTTGCTCAGTGCGCACATCTCTAGTTAATACCTGAGATAAGCCAAATCTTCGGTGTGCATTGACTCTACTGTCTTCTCTTCCGAGCGATGCTTCTAGTTGTCACTAAAGAGCTCCAAACGACTCACATAACTTCCGTATTCTTTTCAAAACTTCGAACGTTATTAACTGTTTGTCTTGTCCATCATTTGAAAATGATTCTTCAGTCATCAACATTCCTTGTGTAAAAACATGTTCAAGTAAGTTTCTACATATTCGGACATTTGCCTTCTCCAGTTTTCTTGAAAACGCTTACACACTCGCCCACAGCTGTGCTTCAAGATTACCCCGTCGCGTAAGCAGTTTTGAATTAGTTTGCAAATACCGCCTGAGCCGCCGCCGCCGTTGCTGCCGCTTTCGATTTCTGTAAAAATCCAATAAAAATCCACGGACACTGGCACTTGGCTATGTAGAGCATGCGCGAAGGGAGCTTCTGCCGAGGCGGGTCCTTTCCAGAGCCAGCGAATTCAGTATCACCCGATGTCGATCGGGACGGCGGCAAGTGACGGTGCCGGGATGCTTTTCTTTTTTGTGTGTGTGTGTGTGTGTGTGTGTGTGTGTGTGCTGGATCGTTCGCTGCCGCTGCTGCTGCACCGTCGCGAATCTTTTTGCGAAACCCGGGCAGGGTGTCCGTTGTTTTTTTTTTGCTTCGGTGTGTTTGTGTTTTTTTCGTTGTTGCCTGCGCCGGTGCATGGTGATTTTATGCCTTCTCCCGTTCTCCCGTTTCGCGGCCGCGGAGGTCGTTATGCACGCGGGGTTTATCCCGTTGCAGCGGATGCAATTCAATTGGGTTGTCTTCTTCGGAAGTCCGCCCGGTGGAAGTCCGCGGCGGGCAGAAATTATGCGCTTCTTATGCGCTACGCGCTGTCAAACTACCGTGGCACAGCGGGCTTTTATCGAGCCGGATGGCTGCTGCGGTGGCACACACACACAGGCCAACAAAAAGGGCTAACCACGCGTGACATCTACCACCACCACCACCACCGGCTTGCCTGTTCGATTTTTCCGGCGATTATGGACCGCGTTCTGCTCTTCACCGCGTGGCTCCTCCCGTGGCTTCTCCCGGGCGGATGTTTTATGCATGAGCCCGATATAAACATTAATAAGTGTCAAAGTTTTTATTTCTTTTATACCTTTACCGCGGGCTTTCGATGCGTTTTTCTTTGCGTCTTGTCTGTGGAGAGCGTCCAAACGAAGGGATTGTGGACCGTGGACCGCGTTGACAGGACCCAGGGCCAAGTCGCCAAGTCTGTTAACTCGTCGTGCTCGTGCGCTTTTCGCTTTTTGCGACCCGGCATCATTTGCTAATGCCGCTTAGAACGTATTTCATGCGAACGATTTTCGCAGAATTTACACTCTCGCCCTTCTTCGTTTGATCGCCGAAATTATGAGTCCGGCCGCGCGAGGATCGTCTTCGAAATAGTTTCGAAACGAAACGAGGGGGAAGCCTGCGTAAACCGCCCTCCCAAGCGGCCATTAATTGAAAAGCGCTTAAGCAAGCCTTCGCCCAAGGAGTTTTGTTTTTGTTTGCGCCAAACCACTTAACTTTTATTGCAAACATTATTACCACCAAAGCGCATCACCTTCAGGCGCCAAAGGCGATTGAAATCAAAGCCGTAAGTGCGCTTTTCCCTCACTCAAAAGGGGGCTTCAAAGCCAGCTTGACTTCCCATGAACTGAACGAGCGCGTTGGCGTGCAAAAAACAAATCAACACAGAAACCAAAAAAAAAAACAGCAAATCAACGTAGCCTTCGACCAGCGCCGTCTGGTTTATTAAGCTCAGCTTAACAAATTATCACGCCAA
>KZ068626.1:0-13206 GCA_002091845.1 Anopheles cracens | reverse complement strand
TTCATGCAGCGTGCGCGAGTGCAACACCCCGAGAGCCCTGTTTGCCGTGCGCGTGGAAAATTGGGAAAACTCACTCACTCTCGCGACCCACATTCGTGTGCAGCCGGCGGAACCGTGTTTTTCCGCACGCGCGTTAGGTCCGTAGAAGGAAATGTTCGTTCGGCGCGGGTGCGGCGATCGATCGGCCGATTCGAACGATTTTCACCATGCAACAATGTTGCGCGATCGGTTGGCCCACCTGACCCCGACCCGAGGGTGTCGGAAAAACCGCCACTTGACACTCTCTCTCTCGCGCCGCTTGTCGGCTTCCGTCTGGTGTGGTTTGTTTATTTGCTTTTTATTTAGATTTGCCATTCGAGGGAGGATGGTATTGTGTTTTTATTGCGATTTTTATTTGGCGTCCGTGCGGTTGGTGACCATCTCAGGTTTCTTCCGACCTCTTATGCTCGTTACGAACGAAAATAAAATGTATCTCGATCGGATGAACAGAGAGTTGCATGTGACTGCCTGTAAGGGTCATTCACTAGTATCATCAGTTCGTTCGAAACAGCTTATGAGTTGAATGTATCATAGGCGATATAAAAGACGGAATGAGGAAGTGGAGTACGAGATGCAGACATAAATCAAAACCAGAGAAAAAAACGATCAAAACGAAACAAAACAACAAAGATCGAACCTGACAGAGCTGGTTCGCGATCACCATGTGCTGACATTGAACGCAAATCTTTCCGCTACCCAGGCGTCCGTTTGCCCATATATGGGCTTGCTCAGAACTTATCACACTATTATCTCCTTTTTCTCACACGCGATCGTGGTGATCACTCTCCCCCCTTTCGATAGCTTTTCTCTCGCTCTCCCTATCTCACTGGCAGCTTCACCGTTGATTACTTTCTCATTCGCAGTGTTCGCTCCCTTTCTATCATCTCCGCTCTTCTGAGCTTAGTTCTCAACGGACACACACTCACACGTGCGCGAGATCTCGCAACGACGATGTCAATTCTCACGTACTAAAATTAGTCCATTTGAGATGCATGTTCAAGCGCGGCAAGTTTGGCGCGGTCCGTGGTCGATGTGATTCATCATGTAAACATAATCTAATCGAACGATCGTCCCGGGTGCGGCGGCATTGGACATCGGTGGTCTTTTTTTTGGGGCGACGATCTAGGTCTCTTAGAGGCTTGTTTTGATAACTTGGTGTACTTTCGTGACGCCGAGGCATGCGTGCGTGATGATGGATGGATGAAGTGGAAACATGGGTACGATACGCTATGGAGTGATGTAATTGGCATGTTGGAGCAGCGTTGGAAGTCAAAGCAAGGTAGAACCGGCTTATGTTTGCATTTCATTATGAAAAAGTTTTTATAAGTTATTTATCAGAACTGAATCCGATCTTTTTATTGTGATCCTAAGACTCTTTTCAATTGAACACTTTCGAAGGCGGCTCTTAGAAGGTATTGTATCATTGTATTATTTAAACCCATTGAATTAGGTATGTTTGAATCCAAATGATGATGTCTAGATTCGGTTCTTTGAAGGAATAAAAACTCTTTTGGAGAACCAGGGAGAGTCATGAAGTTTGAAATTATCCTCTCAGTACAATTCAGACAATCTGCCTAGAGCAGATTTTATCGAAGAATGCTAATAAATACGCCACTCTTTTCAAAGAATCGATATAACCACACATTGCAGATGGCTTTGTTAGTTTAGTCATCAATAGCTATAATGTTTGACATCAACATTTAGTACAAACAAAAGATGGACGTTCCGTCTCTTTTAAAAGTAAAAGTATTGAATGTTAACAGCCAAATTTTACTAGCTTTTGATAGGGTCATTTGGTCTCTTAAATAAACATAAAGGGTTGCTTATAGGTTGCCTGGATTCAAACTTAAAAATCACCGCACACCGAGATCCGGAAGTCTCTAATTCTCTCATGGTCCTTAACTATTTCAAACTATGACTCAAAGCTTTATTACTCAATGCAGCCAGATTCGTCCACTTAGCCCTATCCAGCATACCTACAATAAACCGGCAATCTATCAACTGACTCCTTCGCGTCAATTGAGACGTTGTGTTGCAATCAACAGCCAAAACAAACCCAGACACACAAAAATCGCCCTAAAAATTAAGACACCCAGCAGGAACAATCGACATCACTGCGGGGACGACCCCGTTTCGCCGGAACGACCGCACACCGAGCTCACCAGATCGCAACAACCTCCAGATGAAGCCCCCAAAAACAGAACCCTTTTACGACACACACGCTGGCCCGTTTTATGAGTGTTCTCCCACGAATCCTCCGGAACATATATAAGCGCCACCACGAGCGCCACCATGCACCAACCCCGAAGCGGTGGGTCTATCGCGCTCGTTAAACGCAATCTCACCTCGCTTGCGATAGATTTTTTCGCCAAGTGCGCGACAGGTACACAACCTACAGCGATCGTCGTCACCGAGTTGCGCCACATACGCCGCTCCGAAGTGTTGTCCGCGTGGGCGTCATCGTCAGATCTGGCGCTGGTGCCGTCACACTGTCGCGCACGGTTTGGCCGATGCTCCCGCCGATGACAATTTCGGCCGCACTGTATTGATTAGCACCGATCGACACCACGCCACCCTCCAACCAAAAAACCTCGCTCGCCTACTGGTCCGCACCGGAGGAGCGGATCGTAATGAGCTAATAGATGCCGTTTCGCGCCGCACTCCGAACTATTTCGATTTTCGGTGATTTTTAACCGTCCCGACCTGACCGGACACAATAAAAAACCACACCTTCTGCTGCGAGCGTACCCTGCTGCGATCTTCCGTGGGACACAGATCGCCTCGGTTGGAGTTGATGCGATCGTTGTTGTCGTTGAGTATCCATTAAAAATCAAACAAAGCCTCGTTCGGTGACCGACCGACCTGTCAGCCGTGGTAGATAAGACCGAAAACCGTCAAGCCGCCGTCTAGAGTTGAAAGTATTTCCAATTCGTTCGCCGAGGAGTGGCCGACGGCGGAGGACGGAGGCCAATTCAACATCCACCCACGCGGGCATAAAAACTCCCTGTTCACCTCTCTCTAATGGTTATTACGACGACGACGACGACGACTACGCCGTGTGACTTCGGCCCGAAAAGGCATTAAATGGTTTTGGCTCTCTATGAATATTGAACGACACTCGCGACGCTGGTGCCTTCGGTCGTTCCGTAGGCCGAGGATCATGCTGCAAAGTGACAAAAAATTAGACAACACTCTGCGCGACGACTACGACGATCTGTGAAGTGTTGTCTGCGAGAGAAAGAGTGGGTTTCTGCTGCCTCCTAGATCTCGTGTTTGTTTAGCACGTTCACGATTTCGAGGTTTGTGCTCCGTGCACTTGCCATGACTTGCCCCCGGGGGAGAGAAGATTGTTTTCCAATAACACTCGAACGCCTGTTGAACGAGTATCATTTCCTTCTGCGGCGCACTCGGTGTGCTTTCGAAAGCTTCCCGTCCCGATGAAGATACAGACGTGGTTCCCAATCTCATTCCCGGGCGATCGCTATGAGTGCTCCGTCCAAGTTACTGACAAGTTCACCGAACACACGGAACGCATCGATTTCGGCTCCCATCGGGGGCCTAAGCTTGGCCCATTGAGCGCGTCGTTTTTCAGGCTTACGCTGACGGGACGAACGCGTCCAACGAGCCGTGATCCGTGTAATGACGGTCGATTTGACCGGGCTCCTCCACCGAGTCCGGCAAAAAGTTCGATCGGAATCGATTCGAAACGGCCGGGCGGGCGCGCGCGCGCGCGGGTTCTCCGTTAAATATGGCTACACATTTCCATAAGCTTTTGGCACGTGAGGGTGGAGCGTGGTGGTGCGCTTGCCCCGAATAAGATGTTCGAGATCGAGGATGTGTAGACACGGCCGGGACAAGGAACATCAGAATTAGCATGTTTTTTTCTTCAAACACTTTTCATTGATGAATATAGCTGTTTTGGCTGCGATCGTGCGAAACCAAAATTCCACCCTCGCAGAATTCGACGAACGGTATCGGAAAGGGAGAAGGAGAGAGAGAGAGAGAATAAGAGAGAAACACCAACCGCAGCCGAATGCAAAATGCCGAATTTGTAAACGATTTTACGATTCAATATTGCCAATCAAACGTAACGTATTTTGGTAGGAGATCCTACACAGATTATTAAATCGATGACGCATTGCGCAACCGGCACCAGCGCCGGTGACAATACTGTTTTATCTATTTTAATTTATTACACCGGGAGGGAGTGCGCGGCCGAGTAGTGTTCCGCTTTTGGAAACTGAACACCTTTCGGCTTTCGGGGTTTCATTAGGATGGTTATGGCTTTTAGAAAGATTGATGTAATCACTTTCCAGCCTGTTTTCGGTGCAGCCGATTGGGGCTGTGCGAGATCTACTCCATGTTGAACTCATTATTGAGACTTCACCATTTCGAACGAGCCAACGTTTGTTTCAGGGTGTAATCCAACACGTTATTGGTGGTAGAAACAGTCATTACTGATAGAAGATTTATTTCCAGCGACATATCATACTAGACTAGCGTATTGGCGACTGGAAAGCATTATAGATTATGGTATTACATGATGTTTACACCACAAACTCTTCATTAGACTCGACTACACTGGTTTTTGCCTAATAATAATCAAGCTTCAATCACTTCAATTCCTAGCCAACATGATCTAAGTCAAACATAGATATATCAATGATTAAAACTTAACTGAATCGAAAACTTCTAGGAAAACTGTTTGTATTCTGTTTATATAATATAAAGAAATATTTTATTACAACCCTATGACGTTGTGATTAATAAACAAACATAAAAAATGGATTTCCTTCAGGATTCAGCTCCAAGTCCATTCTTCATGAGTTCAAATTACGAGGAATCAAATCGGGAACATTCAGATCCCAATCCTGGATCTGATCCTTGATGATCTAACTGATCCCAGGTGCGAGATAGTAATTAGTTTGATACGAATAAGGATCCGATCTGAATCTCCATTCCCAACACTACAGCCTATGAATATTTGGGGTTCAGTTTGCTGATGCGGTTGTTGTCTCTAGGGAGAGGGAAAGTATGACTTTCAGACATATTTTCTATTCTACACGAAAGTCACGATCAGGTTAATCCCATAAAATCTTTCCTATACACTGAAAAATATGTAATCATAAACGCTTGAAAATAGTCAAAGAGATAAATCTTATCTCTGGACCATTACTTGACATAAGGAAACGAATAAACCATCGACTCTAATCACAACTTCTGATATGGGTAATAAACCAGAACTTGAAGAGTCTAACAGGGTCCTACTGGCAGAGTGCACATTCGTTTGTTTAATTCAAGTATTGAATTCTTTGATCAATACAGTCAAAAGGTTATAAGGAAAGAAGAAACTAAAATGTATGACTCAGTTCCCTTTCTTCGAAATATGGAACAAGTATCTCCATCTGCGAATGCAGTTAAGCTCAGGCAGCAAATACGTCGCCCGATAGTTCATAGCCTTGATAGATACCCACGACATTCCCGGTACAGCCTACTCACCGTATAGGCATCCATGATGACGTCTCACGGGTATAGTTTCCAATTTCCTCAATCACACCAGAAGCTGCCTGGGTTGGATCACGTGTTGGAAACGAATTCCCAGCTGCAACCTTGTCGCAATGATATATCAGCCACCGCACATAAACGTACACACACACATACACTGTCACGCAACAAAAATACTCTCAACGGCGACACTCTTATGGCCATATACAACCGTTTCCCATAGCAACCGAAACGCTCGGTTTGATTGTGCTCCGGTTTGAATCATATCACCGAACGATACGTTGAGTCACACACCTCAACCCGTGTATGCGAGTCACTTCCGCCAAACTGCGGCCGGCAAGAATGCCTCCAATTATTCTTCGTTAATTCTATGGAACCTGTTTTTTTATCACTTCACCGCGCGCAGCATCATTCATTCATAACAAAAACCCACTCCTTGTCTTCCTCGGACGATCCAAGCAAGCCAACAGAGCAAAACACACACACACACACTTTCATTCACTTTGTGCCAACTAGATGAGAATATTTATTCGAACCGAACGACCGAACCAGAGAGTCTCGCAGAGGATGAGGGCGGCGTACGGGCTTTAGAAATTAAAAGTCGTTTAGCTCCATGAGATCACCGCATCGCTGACGAGCCGGTAGCTTGTCTTGTTGGGAATGATAATTAATTTAAATAACGATTTCACTGCCCTCGCCGTTCGGCTTCACCGCAGCACAGCACCCGAAGTCCGATAGGTCAGTTCCGCTTAGCGAACTCCCGCGTTCCGACTGGACCACTTCACATGCGCACGATAACAGCACACTAATCACTGATACGGAGTTGCGTATGTAGCATCATCACCCCGCCCGCCCGAGATTCACATCTTCGATGCCGCCCGCACGATACGCGACCACTCGCGAGCACCGCTTCTAAACAAATGAAGATATTACGGGCTCGGCAAGCCGCTCGAAAGCGGCTGCTGCTGCTGCTGCTGCTGCTGTGTCGGGCTGCGTCGGGCTGGAACAGGAACCGCGGGCGACCGTGCGTTTCGTGCGCAGGAGATCGAACATCGCGGGCACTGGCTGCGCGAACCGGCGACGCTTCAGAATACATGCATAGCTAATGGGACATACACGTATTGCCTCGATGACAACAAGTCGAGCTGCACGCCGCAGCACGACCACCACTTACGCGGGCCCAGCACAATGAAGCTGGGCGCGAGCGCACGGTCGAAAGGTTGCGTTGGTGTTAAAATTGCCCTCCAAGCCCCGCGCTGGAGTACGTTACGAACGAAAGCAAACTGGAGTGTCGCGTATTATGTCCATTTTCATCAGTTCATTTTTTTTTTCTTCTTCTTCTTGGAGTCGATGTTGGTCCACTCCACTATCTCCACTCGTTCGCTTTCTTCTACTGCCGGCTACTTCTGCTATCTGCCTCGGTCAGCTTTTCTTGGGAACGCATTTCTGGAGCTACTCACGAAAAGCCTAGCCACGATTGCGTTCCACAGTCCAAACAGTCCACACCGAAGTCACGCTCAAATCAAACCCCAAACAAATCCTCTCCACCAGTGAGTGAGCTTTTCGGATCAATATTTGTAGTCCGCCGTCCGCCGTCCGCTCTTCTCGCACTGGTTCCAGGCTGACGATTCGGATTTAACGACGCGCAACCACAGCTACACGAGAGTGTCACACGATATTTGTGGCTGTTTAAGGAAGAGTGCTATTGTTTGCTTTTCGGCCAGTCATGTCGTATAATGAGCATCGTTAAAAGTAGTCTAACTTTGAGCTGTGGCTGCGTAGGAGACTCCAATTCAGGCACTGCTGTCTGCTTTAGGTCTAGAGGCTTAGGAACCGAGCTTAAACTTCCGATCAGCACGAAACACCAACCGAAACACCCCGCCTTAATATTGTAATTACCGTTTCGAACTCAGCTGTCGAACAGACTGCCGCGTGACTCACTGTTCAAATATTGATACCAGAAAAAGAATCCGAATGCGCAACAAACAAGCACCACAGTATGGCGAAGCCACTTCCACCGCGTGCTCCACTTCTCCGGCTTTGCGACGGTATCGATGACGAAGACGTATGATGACCCGCAGTCCTGCGGTGCCCGCCGCTCGACGCTCGAAAAAGGAAGAGAATATCACCCCATTTTATCTGATTAATATCTCCAATCGATCATTCGGAGCAAATGGCTCAGTTTAACCAAAATCCGACACGAAATCCGACTTAGTCCGTGTCACCTGCACCCACTCCGCGAAGTCGGCTTAACCGAGGACTATCGCATTGCCCAAGAGTCCTACTACTACTACTACGACGACCACTTCTAGTGGGTTAGCATCGGCACACTTTTCCCAAACTGGTCCATCGGTCGTCAAATCCGAACGACCAACCTGTTCCCCGAACCGGTGCGACAAAACCGTCCTCGCCATATGCAACTCCTCCGCACGAGCGGCTCAAACGCCGCGTCCCTCTTTCACCAGAAACCGGACGCACCGTATCCGTTGCGATTCGGTGACGCTAGGCAATTAATAACTCGCGCAGTGACAATTCGCGACGCACGGGCCCGTGCGTGTGCCACCAAACCAAAAATCTGGGCAGGTGAAACGCTCCGGGATCCTCATGCAGGAGCCATCATCCGACATCCGCGGCGAATCCCATCTAAGCAAGCGTTCGTCGCCCGCTGTGCGGCAATGATCTGATTATACGAAATATATGCTAACGATCGCGCGATCGCGCGGGAGATGACAGAACTACCTGTCGGACATTAATTGGACGTCGCTGGAGATGGCCATCGCGGGTGCCCCCGGAAATAGACCATAAATGGCACTAAAAACCCCAACCCGCAGCGCGGAGTGTTCCCCGCGCTCGAAGAGGTCAACACAGCACACTTCAGGAACCGAGCTGGCCTTGGTTTACTGTTGGAGACCTCTTATGCCGCTCTGGTGTACGTGCGCGCCTATTACTAAACGCAAGCACACGAACACGGAGAGGATAATGTCGTTTAAGGTGGTAATGGCACGCACGCATGCGCTTTGTTGACAGTGGATTGTATATATTCCCTTGTTTGCATACGGCTGCGCCTCCACTACTTCTGGTGGTGCCGACGACGATCTGGGTGTACGATCCTTACGCGCCGGGTGTGTACGTGTCGAACATTGCAGAGGTGGGAGAGTAATACTTTATGGCTCAATCATCGCGTAACTTCAGGAACATCTTGTGCGGTTTATAGGCTCAACTCCTGCCCGACTCAACCGAGCCGAATAACTATATTTCAACTTCATGGACACGAACCCCGGCATGATCCGTGTGACCTCTTCCTGTACCAATGTCTAGAAGCAGTTCCAAAACTGCTCCAAAACCTCACAAATTGAGCTCACTTCGGGAGTGCAGTTGGGAGTTTTCATTGTTGTCATTAAAACGTACACGATCGCTATCTGGGTGAACAGCACGAGATGACAACCGCACTAATCTCTACGCGCACAAGCGATCATGGCAGATCAGGGTGATAGAACACGCAGCCCTTCAAGCGATATCGTGCCAGAGCCAGTTCCCTCACCCGTGCAGCATTCCTTACGCCTGGCAGCGCCGATATCTTAGCGCCCACTCGTAGACAGACTGGCTGCCACAGCAATTCCGTGCCGTGCAGCAGTGCCTTCCCCATCGCCCAGCATCGCCCATACCGGTCCCACACAGGCCACGGTGATTGGAATGAATGAGCGGTCCCTCGCTCCCTGCTCGCTCCGTCCCCGAGGTTCCGTTTTGCTCATTTTCGATATACCTGTACACGCGGCACTGATGGGCTTTTAGCCCCGTGTGTGTGTCCCCTCCGACACAGCACTACACTTCTTTTTGATTGCATATATGGCAATAACGAGTCTATACAAACAAAGCGAACATGTGGATGGGTCCGGTGGCAGTGGAGCCAGCGAGCGGCGCCGGCTTCGGATTGGATCGTGTCGCGCAGTTTGCAGTGCGCGAGAAGCAGGGCGCCGCGCATACCGCGCAAGAGAGGACGAGGACGTCGGACGGGTGTGCAACTCGAAAAACCAGCTAGACACCCACGTGTATTTATTATTGTTGCCATTTCATTCTCCCCACAAGAGACCCACAAGAGGCGCGATACTTCTGCAGAGCCGAAGCTCGCCTCCGCCGTCTTACCGGAGTCCTCCCCCTTCTGCCGCGCGGGTTTTAAATGGTACCAGGCGTATCAATCCGCTGCGTCACTGCTTGCAGCGTCGCTGCAGCTGCATTGCGGTCATGTACGTGTCGGACCTACCGCCGCCACTGCACGCCCAATCAAACCGGTCCCCGGTGAAACCCGCGGAGGAAGTGTTGTGCGAATTTGTACTGGTTGTCTTTCAGCACACCGTTACCCTGCTCCGGTCAATGCGCAATCCGGAAACTATCTATAGCGGAGTCCTTCGGTGAGCAGCAACAACGCAGCAATCCTCTACAAAATCTTCCCGTTGGGTACAACTTAATCGCGGGATCTCACGAATCCCTTACAAAAATGAAGATTCCAAAAACGTTCATCTCGAGAGTATGGGAACATCACCTGAGTGCAATGTCATGTTCAAGACGCGGGCGCGGATTAAAGCCCCGCCCGGTCATTAAAGCTAAACGTTCGCAGCTCCTTCCTTCGGTGCGATCGTGGCAGATCTCTTTGTCGCCCCGTTTCGGGTTCCGGTAATAGTTTTCCTCCAATACTCCCGCGTCCAACCCATTGAAAATTCCGATTTGGGAACAAGAACCCGGCGTCCCGAGTTCCTCCACAGGCCTCCCCAGGAACCGTCCGTAGCTGGTCGTCAGGGTTCGCTTTTGTTTTGTGCCGTTTTTTTTGAGTTCTCGCCGCCCTGCTAGAACGCTCGGGACCGGGACCAACCTACCTACGGGGCTGTCAACCAGCAGATTGGTGCCCTATTCGGGAATCTATAATTAATCGGGCAGAGAAGTGCGCATATCCTAATTGTGAGCCCACCGCGAACCCGCGAAACCGTCCCATGTTTGGGCAAACCGACCGGCAAACACGGCGCGGGGATTTTCGAGCAAGGCCATTCCCGCCAGCCCCGGGTATCCGAGGGCCGCAGCAGTGGCCCGCTTTATAAATTATGAATTCTCGATGGCGAAATTTTATTCTTCCAAATACGGGCAATCGTGCGTAGGTGAAGGTAAAACACAATCTCTCTCCCGCTCTTTACATGCTTCGTGTTCTTCGTCCGTTGACCACGGTCGCTGATGGGTCTTCGTGCGGAGTTCCAGTGGATTATTGTCTAGGGCATTCACCAGCGTTTCGCCACCAACTAAGGTCGTGCTGTTGCTGCCACTCGGGGCTGTCCTGTGGCTGTGTGACTCCTGCCTGCGGTGCTCCGTTGCCGGAGCCTGTGGAATGTTAAGTTATTTCAGTGGTACGCCTGGAATTGATTACTGAATTATGTTTTCGCCTATCGCAATGTACGGTGTGCACGTGTGCACCTGCATTTGTACCTGCGAACCGTGCGATCAAGGCCAGACCGTCGCAAGGGGACATTTCAAATTCATGCGCAAAGGCAGGAGTCGGAAGAAAGGCCACCGCCGTTGTGGCCACCTCCACATCGGTGGTGTCCCCCCATTTTTGGGATCATCCCCTAGCAACGAACCCATCGAGTGTCTCCTCTTTTGGGCCTAAAGGAAGTGTTGTGCGAATTTGTACTGGTTGTCTTTCAGCACACCGTTACCCTGCTCCGGTCAATGCGCAATCCGGAAACTATCAATAGCGGAGTCCTTCGGTGAGCAGCAACAACGCAGCAATCCTCTACAAAATCTTCCCGTTGGGTACAACTTAATCGAGAGATCTCACGAATCCCTTACTAAAATGAAGATTCCAAAAACGTTCATCTCGAGAGTATGGGAACATCACCTGAGTGCAATGTCATGTTCAAGACGCGGGCGCAGCCGAATAACTATATTTCAACTTCATGGACACGAACCCCGGCATGATCCGTGTGACCTCTTCCTGTACCAATGTCTAGAAGCAGTTCCAAAACTGCTCCAAAACCTCACAAATTGAGCTCACTTCGGGAGTGCAGTTGGGAGTTTTCATTGTTGTCATTAAAACGTACACGATCGCTATCTGGGTGAACAGCACGAGATGACAACCGCACTAATCTCTACGCGCACAAGCGATCATGGCAGATCAGGGTGGATAGAACACGCAGCCCTTCAAGCGATATCGTGCCAGAGCCAGTTCCCTCACCCGTGCAGCATTCCTTACGCCTGGCAGCGCCGATATCTTAGCGCCCACTCGTAGACAGACTGGCTGCCACAGCAATTCCGTGCCGTGCAGCAGTGCCTTCCCCAACGCCCAGCATCGCCCATACCGGTCCCACACGGTCGCCACGGTGATTGGAATGAATGAGCGGTCCCTCGCTCCCTGCTCGCTCCGTCCCCGGGGCTCCGTTTTGCTCATTTTCGATATACCTGTGCACGCGGCGCTGATGGGCTTTCAGCCCCGTGTGTGTGTGTGTGTGTGTGTGTCCCCTCCGACACAGCACTACACTTCTTTTTGATTGCATATATGGCAATAACGAGTCTATACAAACAAAGCGAACATGTGGATGGGCCCGGTGGCAGTGGAGCCAGCGAGCGGCGCCGGCTTCGGATTGGATCGTGTCGCGCAGTTTGCAGTGCGCGAGAAGCAGGGCGCCGCGCATACCGCGCAAGAGAGGACGAGGACGTCGGACGGGTGTGCAACTCGAAAAACCAGCTAGACACCCACGTGTATTTATTATTGTTGCCATTTCATTCTCCCCACAAGAGACCCACAAGAGGCGCGATACTTCTGCAGAGCCGAAGCTCGCCTCCGCCGTCTTACCGGAGTCCTCCCAGCGACACCCGACACTCGCTAGTGTCCAGAAAGAACTGTAGCAGGCTGCAGCGGAAAACGAAAACCGGATCGCCCGTTCGGGGAACCGCACGAAACGAAAACGACAGCCTCTGCACCCAACCGCACCATAATCACATGACCGGTGTTAATTTATGCGCCGACTCTAATCTAAATTAGCATTAAAATTAATTGAAATAAATTACGATCCGGCCGGCGTTACCGTTAGGTCCGACGCGGGGGGACGCTGGTTACGCCCGATTTTGTCCGCTTTATTATTGTTATTACGCTCATTACGGTGCTGCAACCTGTTGGCCGGGTCCGCGGGCAGCGTGATCATATGCACGAAATGACATAATCGGGCACGGTGCACAGCAGGTCCCACTATCGGCTGGCCGAACGCCATTGCGTCCTGTTTGATGCGTGGCGTGGCCGTGGCGAAGAGGGACCTGTTAATTACGGGCCCCGCGTCCAGGTGTAATGGCCGGCCTGGTTAGGGTTGTTTTCGAGCGCGTCGAAAGGTGCCTTTCGGCAGGCTGGTTGCACCGATTGCAAGTCGCAGCATCCGGAACGGCGGAATGGTCGGTTCGCGTGTCGGTTACAGGCGCACGGCGTGCCCGGGACGTTGAATTGGACATCTAGCAATTTAGTTGGGTTTAGATGTTGGTGTTGGTTTCAAAATTGGCCAATATACTGGGCAGTGTACCGGCTCTTTCACGATATCCAGATGACATTAAGATATTCTTACAGTGTTTGAAATACTGCCGATCCTTGCCTTCTCAACACCTGGTCTTTCTAATATTGGTGTTCGTCAAACG
>KZ068624.1:32745-48497 GCA_002091845.1 Anopheles cracens | reverse complement strand
CGATCGTGCCCGGTAGTCTCGACCTCCTTCGCCTCCTTATCGTCCGCGCCATTGCGCTTGTTCATGTTCGAGTAGAGATTAAACATCTTGAGCTTGGTCTTCACATTGGTCACCTCGCAAACGCGCACTATGATCTTGCGGCTGCTCTTGATCACCGTATTGATTGTCTTGTAGAAGGAGAAGGACACCGGCGCACCGGTGGCCGTCCCGTCCTTGGGAAGCTTGCCCGGCGTATCGAGTCGCGGTGCCGCCGGCTGGCAATGGTGGATTTGGACGTGTTCTGATGGTTTTTCCTGTATCGCCGATAGCTCCTCGTCCTGCGCGAGCTGCAGTTGGAGCGGTTTCGATGGTTGTTGCTGTTGCTGCTGTTGCTGTGGCAACGGCAACGGTTGTTCCCTTTGCACCGTGTTGACCGGTTGCTGCGATGAGAGTGATGGGTCTTGACGTTGTGATCTAGCAGATGATGGTTGATGTTTGTTCGTTGTATCCTAGAGAGGGAGTTTGTTTTCGTGAGGAACCAGGCATCCAGCGTGAGGTATGGACAAATGGCGAACGAGGATTTGTAAAGCGCGATCAGCAAAACAAATGCAACGTGCGTGCTGTTTTAACACAAGAACGCGGAGCGACAAAAGCGGCGAATTTCAACGTAGCAGAGGGTGAAGTGTTGTTTCCGATTGGTTTCGGGCTCCCGCACGTGTTCGGTGCGCTCAGTAACGTGCATTATGCCTGGAAACTTATTTTCGGTGCCTACGTTTTAGATCGCTTAGTAAATCAACCAGAGTGCGCTGGAATGGTCTCCACACCCAGTGAAAAGTTATTGCCATCACCTGGCCGATACACGTGTTGGCAGCGAAAGTACGCGAGAAGCCAACGGCATAAAGCTGCGAGAACAACGGCGTGCAAGTAAGCGCATTAAGTCACCTGGCTAGAGACGGCCGTCGCCGGTCGCCGGCAGTCACGTGTAGACGTTTAGTAGCGGAGCAATTAAGGGCAGCAACAGGGCTGGTGAGGGCGTCAAACAACACACGCTACTCGTGGCATGTACCTTGTAAAGTCCTGGCTGGATGAATCACATATGAGTCTTCAATATAATGTGAAGGTTTAAAAAAGCTCTGTTCCTAGTTCCTAGTTTATGTCCCCAGAGACGTTCCAAGTGGAGCGGCGATCGGACTGTTTGACGACCATATCGGTAGAATGTGATAAAACTGTCCAAACTGTCGGCTTCCCTGTTCACCAGCGCACCAAATCCTAACCTCACCATTGGCGCTGCGTCTGCCATCGCACACGCGGGAGTAACACCTGGCCTGTCCGCGCCGGACTTACCTCGAGGGTCGCTCCTGGCAGAACCGATCGTGCCCGGTAGTCTCGACCTCCTTCGCCTCCTTATCGTCCGCGCCATTGCGCTTGTTCATGTTCGAGTAGAGATTAAACATCTTGAGCTTGGTCTTCACATTGGTCACCTCGCAAACGCGCACTATGATCTTGCGGCTGCTCTTGATCACCGTATTGATTGTCTTGTAGAAGGAGAAGGACACCGGCGCACCGGTGGCCGTCCCGTCCTTGGGAAGCTTGCCCGGCGTATCGAGTCGCGGTGCCGCCGGCTGGCAATGGTGGATTTGGACGTGTTCTGATGGTTTTTCCTGTATCGCCGATAGCTCCTCGTCCTGCGCGAGCTGCAGTTGGAGCGGTTTCGATGGTTGTTGCTGTTGCTGCTGTTGCTGTGGCAACGGCAACGGTTGTTCCCTTTGCACCGTGTTGACCGGTTGCTGCGATGAGAGTGATGGGTCTTGACGTTGTGATCTAGCAGATGATGGTTGATGTTTGTTCGTTGTATCCTAGAGAGGGAGTTTGTTTTCGTGAGGAACCAGGCATCCAGCGTGAGGTATGGACAAATGGCGAACGAGGATTTGTAAAGCGCGATCAGCAAAACAAATGCAACGTGCGTGCTGTTTTAACACAAGAACGCGGAGCGACAAAAGCGGCGAATTTCAACGTAGCAGAGGGTGAAGTGTTGTTTCCGATTGGTTTCGGGCTCCCGCACGTGTTCGGTGCGCTCAGTAACGTGCATTATGCCTGGAAACTTATTTTCGGTGCCTACGTTTTAGATCGCTTAGTAAATCAACCAGAGTGCGCTGGAATGGTCTCCACACCCAGTGAAAAGTTATTGCCATCACCTGGCCGATACACGTGTTGGCAGCGAAAGTACGCGAGAAGCCAACGGCATAAAGCTGCGAGAACAACGGCGTGCAAGTAAGCGCATTAAGTCACCTGGCTAGAGACGGCCGTCGCCGGTCGCCGGCAGTCACGTGTAGACGTTTAGTAGCGGAGCAATTAAGGGCAGCAACAGGGCTGGTGAGGGCGTCAAACAACACACGCTACTCGTGGCATGTACCTTGTAAAGTCCTGGCTGGATGAATCACATATGAGTCTTCAATATAATGTGAAGGTTTAAAAAAGCTCTGTTCCTAGTTCCTAGTTTATGTCCCCAGAGACGTTCCAAGTGGAGCGGCGATCGGACTGTTTGACGACCATATCGGTAGAACCTTCAGTTCGGATCCAAAAGCTCCAAAAGATAAACGTTCTCGAGCACCCGTTTTACAACCTCATCACCTCTGGAACACTGAAATTCCCACTTTTTATGACGCTACGCCTCAACAACCGAGCTTAAACGTGCGTTGAAACGATTACTCCGATCGATAGGAAGCGGTCTCTCGCTCTCACTCTGCGCCTGTGAACGAGCAAATTTACCATGCATCACCATCCAACGCCGGAAGCCGTGGATCAAAGTTCGACGCCTTTTTTTTGCGAAACTCCGAAAAACTGGCAACTCACTAACGCACCAACGACGTCGCTACTCGCGAGAACAGTTTAGTTTAGCGCACGTGGCAGTCTTCTGCCATCACCGAATGTTTGGCATTTTTGTGCAAACAACTCAACTTCACGTTACATGCCATCGTCATCAGCAGTTTTCAGGAGCACTAGACCGAACACACACACACAGCGCAGCAGTTAGTGCACTTGCAATCGATGCACTTTTTTCAACTTTTCCACCATACCGTACGCAAGCACTCAAGTACTGGGCGCGTGGGGGACGAGAAGCACGCACACACCACCTGTCAGTGACGACGGATGGAACGGATATGAATCCCGGGGAGTCCGTTCAGGTCCGCGCTCGCACTGGCGAAGAAGCCACAGCACCGGCAGCTCTAGTCGCGGGCGTATTAACGCACCACCACAGCGTGTGGGTGTGGGAAAGCGAACCTGAGAGCGCGTTTCGTGTGCTCTGGTGTTGGTGCAATCCAACCCGGCCGGGGGTTGTAATGAGCAGGGAGTTTGGTTTCTCGTGCGCTGGCTGGTGGGAACAGACGGGGAACTTATTTCACCCCCCGGGGCGGTGTTGCCTTTGCCATTTGCTTGGCGCGTCTGCGTGTGTGTGTGTGTGTGTGTTGGTTGTATCTTTAGGTCACCACCCGATCGGTTCGAGGAGCGCTCTGCCGCTCGTAGGCTGACTCGCAGGTTAATTAATCAAACCATTTACTGACAACTTCTTTCCGAATCCTGCGCTCGGTGCGTGCTAATTCGGAAAAGTCAAATGAACCAAAGCAAACGAAGCGTGCGAAGGAGCACGCGTTGTAGGCGACACAAATGTGCCATTTTTAGTCACCGAGTTGAGTGTGACGAGATGAGGAACTTGTGTTGGAGGATAGCACTGGCAGCACGGGCCGTGGGCTCGCTTGCTCTTTGCGGAGCAACAGAAAGCATCTATGACATTTAAAAAGGTGTTTTCGGCTGGGTTTGGCATATTGCGTTGCGTGCGTAGGCCGCCAAAGCCGCCTTTGATGGAGGGAGCAAATCTTGGGATCTGCGCTAGGGGATGAAAAGATTGAGCTGCTGGGTTTCCGTCTTCCGTTCGGGTGTGTTTACCTCTCGGTGCGTTCACGGACAATGAGCATTAGCTCGGTGAAGGACGAAAAACCCAGCACGCCCGGTGGGTGGTCAATCCACCAAGAAAATCACTCCGGTCCGGGAGAATCACCACAACAGGCGCTTGGAATCTGTCACTGACAAAGTCGGTCGGACGCTGTACCGAAGCGATCGGACGGTCCCGGTTTTCTATCGTAGCACCCCAACCAGCGGAAGAAGCAGTCCCCACCGAGCGGACCGAAGAGCGAGCTTGACACTTTGATGGAAAGCCCGGGTCCTGGGTTGCAGTGCATCAAACAGCTCCCCCCGGCCGGCCGGCGGTGGGTTGCGTGGGTTTGAGTTATGAATTTTTAAAATTTCATTTCACCGTCACCCTTTGAGATTTCGCACACGGCCGGGCGGCGTCTGTGGCCCGGCGATGCGAAGTGTCGCGTGAAGTGAAAACGTAAACCGCTCCCGGTGCTTCCCGTTCCGGGCGGATGTTGGCGGAACCGGCATCCCGCGTGCGTCCATCAACAAGTAGAGGCCCGGCTGGTGTGTCACTCATTTCACTGCGCCGTGGGTTACTGGGGCCGGGCCTAGCACTTCGATCGTGGTCGTCGTTGCCGTCGTCCCACGCAACATTCCGGCTGGGAAGTTGTGCAGGGGCGGTGACGTGCGCGTGGCATTTAGGAACAGATAAGCAAACGCGAGTGAAAGCGCTGTCAGCAAGCGGACACGAAATGTCAAAATTAAAATTTCAAAACAAAAGCACACTCGCAGCGCCGCAGCGGAACAAAGCATCGAGAGAAGGAATGAAATAATAATAATAAAAAAAACACTCGCTCCGGCCTAAAAGCTCTGTTACTCAGTGTGGAGGATTCCATAATGTTGCCCTACGAAATGCTTCCTTTTTTGCTCTCCGCCCTCCGAGCGATATACACGAGAGCGATGAGCGATTACACGCGGGTAAGGGAGAAGTTTGTGTAACCGAGCGGAGCGCCTTTTTTTGGTTGTTGGCCCACAGCACGGCAAGAAATTGAGATCGAGAAATTCTACTCTAGTTACCCTTTGACCTTTCGCGTCGTTTTCGCGATGTCTGTATGTGTGAGTGGGCCGAACACTGGAAAAGGTTGATCGTTTCATCCGTAGCTAAATGTCGACCGAAATGCATCGGTGCCGTTGGTTTGGTTGGAAGACGAAAACTTTGCAACTGTGTACAGCTGCAAGAGCCAGTCAAGCGTAGAAACCACCAAGATGGTGTAAGGAAATAAATCCCGGCTTGATTTGGAATCTGAACCGTCCTACCATTTCTCGATTCAAATTGTAGCGCTGTACTTTTCTCGTTCCAAAACTGCTCCCGTAATGTCGGACGTGGAAGCTGCCTTGCCTAGTGATGTGACAAAAGAGTCACATGGAATGGATCTTTTTTTTCGAAAAGAGTTGACTCGTTCCATGAGTTGAATCTTCTTTACAGTATTTTGGGCGACAACTCTTTTTTAATCCTTATTAGAGTAATCGAGAATGAAGAATAAAATGAGTCGAATTTTGAATCAATTTGTTATTGGAGTCGATTCTTTTTTGACACATTTCTGGAGGAGTCCCTTTGTCATTGTTTTTGATAGCCATAACTATTCGATTCTTTACGAGGTGGTTTGAAAAGAATCATGCGAATCAAATTTAAAACTTGAGGAGTGAATGCACATCACTAGCCCGGCCCGACCACAGACCGCGCGGACTTCAATTCGCGGCGTTTGGCCCAAAACTGTCAGCGGCTGCAAAACAACTGGTGCATGAAACTGGTGCACATGAATAAAGAATCATGCACGTACGAACTGTTCATGAATGCACTCAGGCGCACAGCGAAGTAGGGCTTGCCTTTTGAGCGCAAATGCTCAAAACTAGGTTGCTTTCCAGTCTTCTAGATGGGCTCAGCCTCAGCGAAGCGGTTCCACCGATCGATCAATTAATATATCGTTCCGAATGTTTATACTCCGGCGCATAAGACGCAGGACGCCCCGAAAGGGTCAAGTGTAACACCATCGTTAAAAACTCGTTACTGACAACACAAACACGCACACACACACACACTGCCCCATCAACGAGCACCCCCAGTGGGAAGGGATTTGCACAAACAACAAACAGGCAAATCGACTCGAACATCGAACGACACAAACCCAAACGGCCTAAGGGTTAGGTGACCACCGATAGTTTATTTGCATTTCCGGATAAAAGGGGCTGGGGGAGAAAGAGGAGGGGGGGCAGATTGGGGGGTTATAAAACCCAGCCCAGCGAGAACTAGCCACCAGAACCACCACGGAGGAAGTGGAGCGGATAATCTAAAATCAATTTTCATGGGTTACAAAATAATCAATCATTCTGCTGTTGCGTTTTTTTCTTTTTCTACTTAGTTTGTGTTTGTTGGTAATGTCTCCAGGTAAGGAAGGAAGAGAGGGAGAGAGAGAGAGAGAGCGGGCAGAAAGTAACCTTCTCGGAAACTGGCCTGCACATCCGGCCCACCCGACCACTTCCTCGATCGGAAACGCTGCCCGCGTACGATTCATTACCGGATGGGATGGATTAAAAATAAACTTGCGGCTGTGTGGATGTGTGTGTGTGTGTGTGGTTTGAAGGACGGTGAGGGGGGTCCAGCGGGGTTGGTAAAAGGTTTGTGTTTTACTGTGCGGCGCTCCGGTGTTGTGTTCTGATCAAATAATCGCCTGAAAAGCCTTTGCACCAAGGCTGCCGCCGCAGTGGGATTCATTTGAGTGCCTGCTTGCCTGTATGCAGCAGCTCGAGTAGGCTGCTTTTTTGTTCGTTTGCCTATAGAAGCCTTTTTCATCACTTATCGTTGTCCGATAGACAGCAATCTGTGTTTCGCTTTGCTTTGTTTTGCCACAATTTATTTTCTATTTTACTCTGGCTTTCTCTCTCGTTCTCACTCTCTCGTTAAATTGGGGGACGGGATGGGTCTAACGAACTAACCGACAAACAGGGAGGAGCAGCAGGCTTTGGAAACGTTACATTGTCGATGGATCGAGATGTAAATTTCATTTCGTATTCGCAGCGCAGCCCTGAAATGTGATTTGAATTGGATTTTACCACCTCATCCTCCTTCCACCGACACGTGATTGTCGTTGTGTGAGTAGACTGTGCATGTATACATTCAAATGCAGATACAGAACATTAACCAACAATGAAGTAAATTGAGAAAGTGGCTACAGTATGGTAGAGGGCACAGTTGAACATTGTTGTAGCGGTAGTAGTAGTAGTAGTAGTAGTAGAAGGTAGTATGAAGAAGTAGTAGGTATGGAGTAGTATGAAGGGCATAGAAACCTTGTCGGCGAATCGTTCTCTTTGGCCGCGCTGGTACTATCCTGCAGCAGGCTCCGACTGAACAGGAACTTGGCCAGCGAGTCGAGCTTGGCGCTGACCAGCGGCGATCGTTCCGAGTGCTCCGTTTCGGAATTGTTGTCGTGCTCGGAGCTGATGGATCGGCCCCTGTGGAGAAGCGGAGAGAAAAGATGGCGCGTGCGGTAAGCGAGAGCAACGAGTAGAAAGGAGCGGGACGAAATTATGATGCACAAAGTCAAGGAGGGGGAGGAAGCAATTAAGCACAAGCCACGAACAAAAGGAATCTGGAAGCCCGGCCGTACGGGGACGAGTTTATTCAAATGATGAAATCGCGCAACAGCCAGGGCAGGAGGCGTAGGAAAAGAAAGACAAGGCAAGGTGAGAACATTAAATTACCTGAACAGCATGCGCTTGCTGGCCGCGGTCAGGGCTGGTTCGGCACGCGGCTCCTGAAACTCGGCCGCCGACTGGGCACGTCTCATTTTTCTCTTTTTCCGCCGGTAGCTCGACCTAGGAAAGGTTAATGAATGTGTGTGCGTGTGTGTGTGCCCGCGATGCGTTGTTAGAGTTTGCAGAATAGCAGGCCAGGCCATGCACAGGCAAATAGTTTGGAAGCAGCGGATTATGGGCGGCGGATGGGAAGTTCGGGCCGGGAGAGAGTGCATTCGAATGCAACCGTGTGATAAGAGAAGGTTTTAACAGAGTGAAGAACAAAAAACAAAACACAATCGAGCAAACCATTCGAGGAACAGAACGAGGATGCAGTAAGGAGTGGGAAAAGAAGGAGAGATGTAAAAGAGAGAGAGAAGCAAAAAAAATGCGATTTTAGTGTTAATAAGCTTCGTGCGAACGCTGTGCCGTGGTATTGCGCTCCGAGGGCTCCGAAAAGGGGAGGTTCAGTTCGGGTGGCGAGGGTTGGAGCACAGGTCCTCCCGCGTGCGCTGCAGATGCAGTTAGTAGTGGCAGGAAGGAAGCGGAAATCGTTGGGACAACGTGTTCGTGTTTTTTGCACCGTTTTGCCTTTCAGCACTTAAGTTATGGACCATTTCTTCGTGTTTCCTGCCCATGCTATCGTGTAAGTGAATAGTTCCTCAAACTTCCACGAACCTAAAAGGCATTGCGAGCTGTGTTTTATGGCGTTGAATCAACTGCGGGCAGTTGCTAACAGAAAAGATGTTATGCAAATTAGAACGATGCAATTGAACTGGAGAAAACCAGATACTTGAGAGGATAAAAGCCACTTCTGCCTTGATAGGTACACGTACTTAGAGTCACTCAGTTTGTGACGTTCTCCTGCCATCGTTCCTTTTTTTTCGACAGGCACTTAACCTGTGTGATAAAACTGTCCAAACTGTCGGCTTCCCTGTTCACCAGCGCACCAAATCCTAACCTCACCATTGGCGCTGCGTCTGCCGTCGCACACGCGGGAGTAACACCTGGCCTGTCCGCGCCGGACTTACCTCGAGGGTCGCTCCTGGCAGAATCGATCGTGCCCGGTAGTCTCGACCTCCTTCGCCTCCTTATCGTCCGCGCCATTGCGCTTGTTCATGTTCGAGTAGAGATTAAACATCTTGAGCTTGGTCTTCACATTGGTCACCTCGCAAACGCGCACTATGATCTTGCGGCTGCTCTTGATCACCGTATTGATTGTCTTGTAGAAGGAGAAGGACACCGGCGCACCGGTGGCCGTCCCGTCCTTGGGAAGCTTGCCCGGCGTATCGAGTCGCGGTGCCGCCGGCTGGCAATGGTGGATTTGGACGTGTTCTGATGGTTTTTCCTGTATCGCCGATAGCTCCTCGTCCTGCGCGAGCTGCAGTTGGAGCGGTTTCGATGGTTGTTGCTGTTGCTGCTGTTGCTGTGGCAACGGCAACGGTTGTTCCCTTTGCACCGTGTTGACCGGTTGCTGCGATGAGAGTGATGGGTCTTGACGTTGTGATCTAGCAGATGATGGTTGATGTTTGTTCGTTGTATCCTAGAGAGGGAGTTTGTTTTCGTGAGGAACCAGGCATCCAGCGTGAGGTATGGACAAATGGCGAACGAGGATTTGTAAAGCGCGATCAGCAAAACAAATGCAACGTGCGTGCTGTTTTAACACAAGAACGCGGAGCGACAAAAGCGGCGAATTTCAACGTAGCAGAGGGTGAAGTGTTGTTTCCGATTGGTTTCGGGCTCCCGCACGTGTTCGGTGCGCTCAGTAACGTGCATTATGCCTGGAAACTTATTTTCGGTGCCTACGTTTTAGATCGCTTAGTAAATCAACCAGAGTGCGCTGGAATGGTCTCCACACCCAGTGAAAAGTTATTGCCATCACCTGGCCGATACACGTGTTGGCAGCGAAAGTACGCGAGAAGCCAACGGCATAAAGCTGCGAGAACAACGGCGTGCAAGTAAGCGCATTAAGTCACCTGGCTAGAGACGGCCGTCGCCGGTCGCCGGCAGTCACGTGTAGACGTT
Organism: Anopheles cracens; assembly: GCA_002091845.1. Lineage (NCBI taxonomy): Eukaryota > Metazoa > Arthropoda > Insecta > Diptera > Culicidae > Anopheles > Anopheles cracens. Next base: position 38,786 of record KZ068624.1, on the reverse strand, counting down.
TAGTAGCGGAGCAATTAAGGGCAGCAACAGGGCTGGTGAGGGCGTCAAACAACACACGCTACTCGTGGCATGTACCTTGTAAAGTCCTGGCTGGATGAATCACATATGAGTCTTCAATATAATGTGAAGGTTTAAAAAAGCTCTGTTCCTAGTTCCTAGTTTATGTCCCCAGAGACGTTCCAAGTGGAGCGGCGATCGGACTGTTTGACGACCATATCGGTAGAAACTTCAGTTCGGATCTAAAAGCTCCAAAAGAGAAACGTTCTCGAGCACCCGTTTTGCACCTCATCACCTCTGGAACACTGAAATTCCCACTTTTTATGACGCTACGCCTCAACAACCGAGCTTAAACGTGCGTTGAAACGATTACTCCGATCGATAGGAAGCGGTCTCTCGCTCTCACTCTGCGCCTGTGAACGAGCAAATTTACCATGCATCACCATCCAACGCCGGAAGCCGTGGATCAAAGTTCGACGCCTTTTTTTTGCGAAACTCCGAAAAACTGGCAACTCACTAACGCACCAACGACGTCGCTACTCGCGAGAACAGTTTAGTTTAGCGCACGTGGCAGTCTTCTGCCATCACCGAATGTTTGGCATTTTTGTGCAAACAACTCAACTTCACGTTACATGCCATCGTCATCAGCAGTTTTCAGGAGCACTAGACCGAACACACACACAGCGCAGCAGTTAGTGCACTTGCAATCGATGCACTTTTTTCAACTTTTCCACCATACCGTACGCAAGCACTCAAGTACTGGGCGCGTGGGGGACGAGAAGCACGCACACACCACCTGTCAGTGACGACGGATGGAACGGATATGAATCCCGGGGAGTCCGCTCAGGTCCGCGCTCGCACTGGCGAAGAAGCCACAGCACCGGCAGCTCTAGTCGCGGGCGTATTAACGCACCACCACAGCGTGTGGGTGTGGGAAAGCGAACCTGAGAGCGCGTTTCGTGTGCTCTGGTGTTGGTGCAATCCAACCCGGCCGGGGGTTGTAATGAGCAGGGAGTTTGGTTTCTCGTGCGCTGGCTGGTGGGAACAGACGGGGAACTTATTTCACCCCCCGGGGCGGTGTTGCCTTTGCCATTTGCTTGGCGCGTCTGCGTGTGTGTGTGTGTGTGTGTTGGTTGTATCTTTAGGTCACCACCCGATCGGTTCGAGGAGCGCTCTGCCGCTCGTAGGCTGACTCGCAGGTTAATTAATCAAACCATTTACTGACAACTTCTTTCCGAATCCTCGGCGCTCGGTGCGTGCTAATTCGGAAAAGTCAAATGAACCAAAGCAAACGAAGCGTGCGAAGGAGCACGCGTTGTAGGCGACACAAATGTGCCATTTTTAGTCACCGAGTTGAGTGTGACGAGATGAGGAACTTGTGTTGGAGGATAGCACTGGCAGCACGGGCCGTGGGCTCGCTTGCTCTTTGCGGAGCAACAGAAAGCATCTATGACATTTAAAAAGGTGTTTTCGGCTGGGTTTGGCATATTGCGTTGCGTGCGTAGGCCGCCAAAGCCGCCTTTGATGGAGGGAGCAAATCTTGGGATCTGCGCTAGGGGATGAAAAGATTGAGCTGCTGGGTTTCCGTCTTCCGTTCGGGTGTGTTTACCTCTCGGTGCGTTCACGGACAATGAGCATTAGCTCGGTGAAGGACGAAAAACCCAGCACGCCCGGTGGGTGGTCAATCCACCAAGAAAATCACTCCGGTCCGGGAGAATCACCACAACAGGCGCTTGGAATCTGTCACTGACAAAGTCGGTCGGACGCTGTACCGAAGCGATCGGACGGTCCCGGTTTTCTATCGTAGCACCCCAACCAGCGGAAGAAGCAGTCCCCACCGAGCGGACCGAAGAGCGAGCTTGACACTTTGATGGAAAGCCCGGGTCCTGGGTTGCAGTGCATCAAACAGCTCCCCCCGGCCGGCCGGCGGTGGGTTGCGTGGGTTTGAGTTATGAATTTTTAAAATTTCATTTCACCGTCACCCTTTGAGATTTCGCACACGGCCGGGCGGCGTCTGTGGCCCGGCGATGCGAAGTGTCGCGTGAAGTGAAAACGTAAACCGCTCCCGGTGCTTCCCGTTCCGGGCGGATGTTGGCGGAACCGGTATCCCGCGTGCGTCCATCAACAAGTAGAGGCCCGGCTGGTGTGTCACTCATTTCACTGCGCCGTGGGTTACTGGGGCCGGGCCTAGCACTTCGATCGTGGTCGTCGTTGCCGTCGTCGGGAAGTTGTGCAGGGGCGGTGACGTGCGCGTGGCATTTAGGAACAGATAAGCAAACGCGAGTGAAAGCGCTGTCAGCAAGCGGACACGAAATGTCAAAATTAAAATTTCAAAACAAAAGCACACTCGCAGCGCCGCAGCGGAACAAAGCATCGAGAGAAGGAATGAAATAATAATAATAAAAAAAACACTCGCTCCGGCCTAAAAGCTCTGTTACTCAGTGTGGAGGATTCCATAATGTTGCCCTACGAAATGCTTCCTTTTTTGCTCTCCGCCCTCCGAGCGATATACACGAGAGCGATGAGAGCGATACACGCGGGTGAGGGAGAAGTTTGTGTAACCGAGCGGAGCGCCTTTTTTTGGTTGTTGGCCCACAGCACGGCAAGAAATTGAGATCGAGAAATTCTACTCTAGTTACCCTTTGACCTTTCGCGTCGTTTTCGCGATGTCTGTATGTGTGAGTGGGCCGAACACTGGAAAAGGTTGATCGTTTCATCCGTAGCTAAATGTCGACCGAAATGCAGTAGTTGCGAACCTTCTCCACCACGCCAGAGCACCCCTGCCCGAAATAGTTGATTTGGAGTTCGCACGTAGAGCTGCTCTTCTTTCGGAGTTGTTTTCTGTTTTTTATGTGTGTGTGTGTGTGTTTGTGTTCTGCTTGTGTTCTTTACTGTATGTGTTTGATTTGTGTTGTAACTGGTTGCCGTTCTGCTGCGCCCCTGCTACAGGCACCGTGAACCGATTACAGCCTTTTTCCACGTGCACCGCAAGCGAGAGGGATCGATTGTTACATTTTATGCCACATGCCAGACACCGTGCTGTCCTGCTGTCAGTATTACCGCCCGACCTGCGCTTCCATGCCCGCAACATTTTATGCTGCCCCATGTTCCAACCGAACGACAGCAAGCACGGACAAAAAGCAGGCAGCAATCCCCGAGCACGCTGAAGGCGAATCTCCGGGCTGTTGACACACTGTTTATGGCATATTTTTGCACAATTCACCTTTCCACTGCATTTCATTACATTGCACTCGACGGTGTGGACGCACACGCACGCGAACACAAACACACATACGTTCCCGTTTGCTCTAGACTCGAGCTTCGGGAGCTTTCCGGGACGAGTTTTCCCATTTGTTCCCTCGCACAACGCGTTCGATTTTCCCGACCACGCGACACTGGTGCTTGTGCTGGGAGCGAAATCTTTTCCATTTTTTTTTCTCGACTGCTCCTTCTGTTCAGTTCAGTTTCCGTTCCTTCCCCTGCTCGGCCATATTTACCTGCATCGTTTTATCCAACATGAAATCACAGCCACAGCGCCGAATATGATGATACCGACCGTACACCAGAGTGCACCCTGTGGGAGAACGGGAAAAGAGATTTAATCGAGGTCGGTAAGTAACGATGAACGACGGAATAACGAGCGAAAGCATTTACAGGGGGGGGCCAAAACCTTTTCGAAGAAAGCCACAACTGCTGCACCGCCAGTGGTGCCTGTTTTCTGCTTCGTAATCTGTTCTGTTACTTGATCGAAAGCCCGCTGGGTGAAGGAGGCCCTTCAGGCCCTTGAAAGAGGGCGGAAACTCATTCGAGCGCCTATCGATCAGGGGATAAGCGTGATAGACATTCATTCTAGGACGATGATTACCTGTCGCTAATAATTCATACCCGAAACATCAACCCCATTCCAAAGAAGGTCAATCATGGGAGGAGTAGGACCCACGCCCTACGTTAAACACGGTTACGCACCTTCAATTTTGGCCGCTCGAAAACTACTTACGTCTCGAGCGGAGCTCATTAAATTTGCACTTAATTTCGGGCCCGGAGCTCACCGGTTCAAAACAAAAAAAGCAGGCCTTCAGGCTCCATGATGAAGGTATCCGGCCGCTTTTTGCTTTCGTTTTGCTCCGCAGAATGCGAATGCCGTCGGGGAGGGAAAAGTTGGGCCCACTTTGATCTGCCGGTGTAATAAATTTTGCTCATTTCAAGGGGTCGTCACGCGTACGGTCACGTTTGAGTCCAGGGATGGAGAGGCGCAAAAGTTTCGCCCGCGCAAAATGGGACAGATTGTTAATTTAGTGTGTGTGTGTGTGTGTGTGTGACCGGGAAAATGTTCACCACACTGATACTTACAATCCAAAAATGCGGCGATGAGCTGTAGCTATTGTTGTGGTGTAAATCAACTTTCATTTCCCTTCAAGCGCAAAGTCACGTTGACCTGAAGTGAGAGAGAGAGAGGGAGAGAAAGAGAAAGATAGACGTATATAGTAAAGTCATGTTTTCACATATGAACAATCGCCCCACGTTCCCGCGTGAGATAGCGATATTTACTGACGCTTTTCATTACCGCCCGACATACTGCGGCTGTGACATAAGCCATACTCCATTTATCACTAATTATGCCCAACAAACGGTGGGCATATCTCCCGAGCCGTGGGAGATCCCGGCATATGACCCATGACACGGATCAGAACGCAGCCAAAGCGCATCGTACGCGTGACCAGGCGCCTCCATGGAAGGCGTTCAGCCGGGCGCTTCCGGCAATGGGGGAGACAGTTTGGCGAACCGTTGCGAAAAGGATGTCCGTTTTCTCACACACGCATCGCACGCGTACGGATGGGGAATGAGAGCAGCTAGATCCGATAAGGGTAGCGCTGTCCCCTTTACGGTCGTTTTGTGCGGAGGGTTCGGTCGTGCCCGACGACAGCTGTCAGATGCATCATCTGCAGGGGTTTCCGGACTCGGTAAGCGTGTTATTCGTATGACTGAGATTTACACTCGGCACAACGCCAAAATTCATGCGTAAATTGCACTAGATAAAAGTTATCCAAACGTGCTATGGCATCTTACATCCTTAACACAAATATTGGTCCTTCAAGGCGGATGAGTTTGAGAATGACATTTGTTGCTTTTTGTATCTCAAACTGATTTCTAACTTATATAAAGTTGATTAGGTGATTGGAAAGATCAAAGGTGGGATCTAGTACTTGTTTTGAACGTCATCCTCCCGTCAACATAGAACTAAGTCGTGTCAGCCAGTCCTGTCAGTGTCAACAAGGATAGAATTTGTTTACAAACAATCAGGCAGGTGCTTTTGAGGCATATGAGATGAAATGTTGCTTGTCGTCCATTTATTCATCGTTGAATGTAAAAAATCTTATGCTTTTCTTAACAGATATTCAATTGCCAATATAAGCAATAGAAAGAAAAAAAAGCGTCAATTGTTCTGTCGTTCTGTATAACAATCGTTCCAAGCTTTCAATCGAAGATTAGTTTAGATACTCCGCACAACCTTCCTTGCGGTCCCACAAAGAGCCTGGCCTGAGGAGAAAATCCCTGTATTTTCTCGTCGCCAAACTTCCCCCACCAACGCTGGAGGCAAATGGAACGTTCCCGATTTCATTAGATTCGCCCGCCTCGGTTAACCCAAGATTTACGTGCCCGACCGAAATGATTGAAAATGTCACAACGACAACGAGACGGTGGCGGCAACGTCGGTCAGGTGTTTCGATTAGATAATGTCAGGCGTGCGGCTCTATCCTTGCCGATTATGAGGAAGGTTCGGATCGAAATCGAGCCTGGGTGTGGGTTGGTAAAAGCCTCGAAAGCCTCGAAACAAAAGCCCGCAGGCCTCGGCCGGGCTGAAATTGTAATGTTTTGGTCGAAGTGCAAACTGCCATGAAGGAGGATTGCGAATGGTGAAGCCCTGTGCAGTGGCAGCATTCTGACGCTTCAGTCGCATCACGGACACGGTCACGGCTCGAGTGGCCATCAGCCGTGCGAATGTCGTTTCCTCTTGCCCCCCCCCCTTTGTTGGTCGATTTTAC
>KZ068624.1:9475-20297 GCA_002091845.1 Anopheles cracens | reverse complement strand
GTAAAATCGACCAACAAAGGGGGGGGGGCAAGAGGAAACGACATTCGCACGGCTGATGGCCACTCGAGCCGTGACCGTGTCCGTGATGCGACTGAAGCGTCAGAATGCTGCCACTGCACAGGGCTTCACCATTCGCAATCCTCCTTCATGGCAGTTTGCACTTCGACCAAAACATTACAATTTCAGCCCTCGGCCGAGGCCTGCGGGCTTTTGTTTCGAGGCTTTCGAGGCTTTTACCAACCCACACCCAGGCTCGATTTCGATCCGAACCTTCCTCATAATCGGCAAGGATAGAGCCGCACGCCTGACATTATCTAATCGAAACACCTGACCGACGTTGCCGCCACCGTCTCGTTGTCGTTGTGACATTTTCAATCATTTCGGTCGGGCACGTAAATCTTGGGTTAACCGAGGCGGGCGAATCTAATGAAATCGGGAACGTTCCATTTGCCTCCAGCGTTGGTGGGGGAAGTTTGGCGACGAGAAAATACAGGGATTTTCTCCTCAGGCCAGGCTCTTTGTGGGACCGCAAGGAAGGTTGTGCGGAGTATCTAAACTAATCTTCGATTGAAAGCTTGGAACGATTGTTATACAGAACGACAGAACAATTGACGCTTTTTTTTTCTTTCTGTTGCTTATATTGGCAATTGAATATCTGTTAAGAAAAGCATAAGATTTTTTACATTCAACGATGAATAAATGGACGACAAGCAACATTTCATCTCATATGCCTCAAAAGCACCTGCCTGATTGTTTGTAAACAAATTCTATCCTTGTTGACACTGACAGGACTGGCTGACACGACTTAGTTCTATGTTGACGGGAGGATGACGTTCAAAACAAGTACTAGATCCCACCTTTGATCTTTCCAATCACCTAATCAACTTTATATAAGTTAGAAATCAATTTGAGATACAAAAAGCAACAAATGTCATTCTCAAACTCATCCGCCTTGAAGGACCAAAATTTGTTGTACGGATGTAAGATGCCATAGCACGTTAGGATAACTTGTATCTAGTGCAATTTTCGCATGAACTTTGGCGTTGTACCGAGTGTAAATCTCAGTCATACGAATAACACGCTTACCCAGCCCGGAAACCCCTGCAGATGATGCATCTGACAGCTGTCGTCGGGCACGACCGAACCCTCCGCACAAAACGACCGTAAAGGGGACAGCGCTACCCTTATCGGATCTAGCTGCTCTCATTCCCCATCCGTACGCGTGCGATGCGTGTGTGAGAAAACGGACATCCTTTTCGCAACGGTTCGCCAAACTGTCTCCCCCATTGCCGGAAGCGCCCGGCTGAACGCCTTCCATGGAGGCGCCTGGTCACGCGTACGATGCGCTTTGGCTGCGTTCTGATCCGTGTCATGGGTCATATGCCGGGATCTCCCACGGCTCGGGAGATATGCCCACCGTTTGTTGGGCATAATTAGTGATAAATGGAGTATGGCTTATGTCACAGCCGCAGTATGTCGGGCGATAATGAAAAGCGTCAGTAAATATCGCTATCTCACGCGGGAACGTGGGGCGATTGTTCATATGTGAAAACATGACTTTACTATATACGTCTATCTTTCTCTTTCTCTCCCTCTCTCTCTCTCACTTCAGGTCAACGTGACTTTGCGCTTGAAGGGAAATGAAAGTTGATTTACACCACAACAATAGCTACAGCTCATCGCCGCATTTTTGGATTGTAAGTATCGGTGTGGTGAACATTTTCCCGGTCACACACACACACACACACACACTAAATTAACAATCTGTCCCATTTTGCGCGGGCGAAACTTTTGCGCCTCTCCATCCCTGGACTCAAACGTGACCGTACGCGTGACGACCCCTTGAAATGAGCAAAATTTATTACACCGGCAGATCAAAGTGGGCCCAACTTTTCCCTCCCCGACGGCATTCGCATTCTGCGGAGCAAAACGAAAGCAAAAAGCGGCCGGATACCTTCATCATGGAGCCTGAAGGCCTGCCTTTTTTTGTTTTGAACCGGTGAGCTCCGGGCCCGAAATTAAGTGCAAATTTAATGAGCTCCGCTCGAGACGTAAGTAGTTTTCGAGCGGCCAAAATTGAAGGTGCGTAACCGTGTTTAACGTAGGGCGTGGGTCCTACTCCTCCCATGATTGACCTTCTTTGGCATGGGGTTGATGTTTCGGGTATGAATTATTAGCGACAGGTAATCATCGTCCTAGAATGAATGTCTATCACGCTTATCCCCTGATCGATAGGCGCTCGAATGAGTTTCCGCCCTCTTTCAAGGGCCTGAAGGGCCTCCTTCACCCAGCGGGCTTTCGATCAAGTAACAGAACAGATTACGAAGCAGAAAACAGGCACCACTGGCGGTGCAGCAGTTGTGGCTTTCTTCGAAAAGGTTTTGGCCCCCCCCTGTAAATGCTTTCGCTCGTTATTCCGTCGTTCATCGTTACTTACCGACCTCGATTAAATCTCTTTTCCCGTTCTCCCACAGGGTGCACTCTGGTGTACGGTCGGTATCATCATATTCGGCGCTGTGGCTGTGATTTCATGTTGGATAAAACGATGCAGGTAAATATGGCCGAGCAGGGGAAGGAACGGAAACTGAACTGAACAGAAGGAGCAGTCGAGAAAAAAAAATGGAAAAGATTTCGCTCCCAGCACAAGCACCAGTGTCGCGTGGTCGGGAAAATCGAACGCGTTGTGCGAGGGAACAAATGGCAAAAACTCGTCCCGGGAAGCTCCCGAAGCTCGAGTCTAGAGCAAACGGGAGCGTATGTGTGTTTGTGTTCGCGTGCGTGTGCGTCCACACCGTCGAGTGCAATGTAATGAAATGCAGTGGAAAGGTGAATTGTGCAAAAATATGCCATAAACAGTGTGTCAACAGCCCGGAGATTCGCCTTCAGCGTGCTCGGGGATTGCTGCCTGCTTTTTGTCCGTGCTTGCTGTCGTTCGGTTGGAACATGGGGCAGCATAAAATGTTGCGGGCATGGAAGCGCAGGTCGGGCGGTAATACTGACAGCAGGACAGCACGGTGTCTGGCATGTGGCATAAAATGTAACAATCGATCCCTCTCGCTTGCGGTGCACGTGGAAAAAGGCTGTAATCGGTTCACGGTGCCTGTAGCAGGGGCGCAGCAGAACGGCAACCAGTTACAACACAAATCAAACACATACAGTAAAGAACACAAGCAGAACACAAACACACACACACATAAAAAAAACAGAAAAAAACTCCGAAAGAAGAGCAGCCCTACGTGCGAACTCCAAATCAACTATTTCGGGCAGGAGTGCTCTGGCGTTGTGGAGAAGGTTCGCAACTACGTTACCCAATTCGAAACACCCACTACATGCAACGGACCTCGGAGTCGTGGTGTCGGTGGAAGGAGGATGAGGTGGTAAAATCCAATTCAAATCACATTTCAGGGCTGCGCTGCGAATACGAAATGAAATTTACATCTCGATCCATCGACAATGTAACGTTTCCAAAGCCTGCTGCTCCTCCCTGTTTGTCGGTTAGTTCGTTAGACCCATCCCGTCCCCCAATTTAACGAGAGAGTGAGAACGAGAGAGAAAGCCAGAGTAAAATAGAAAATAAATTGTGGCAAAACAAAGCAAAGCGAAACACAGATTGCTGTCTATCGGACAACGATAAGTGATGAAAAAGGCTTCTATAGGCAAACGAACAAAAAAGCAGCCTACTCGAGCTGCTGCATACAGGCAAGCAGGCACTCAAATGAATCCCACTGCGGCGGCAGCCTTGGTGCAAAGGCTTTTCAGGCGATTATTTGATCAGAACACAACACCGGAGCGCCGCACAGTAAAACACAAACCTTTTACCAACCCCGCTGGACCCCCCTCACCGTCCTTCAAACCACACACACACACACACACATCCACACAGCCGCAAGTTTATTTTTAATCCATCCCATCCGGTAATGAATCGTACGCGGGCAGCGTTTCCGATCGAGGAAGTGGTCGGGTGGGCCGGATGTGCAGGCCAGTTTCCGAGAAGGTTACTTTCTGCCCGCTCTCTCTCTCTCTCTCCCTCTCTTCCTTCCTTACCTGGAGACATTACCAACAAACACAAACTAAGTAGAAAAAGAAAAAAACGCAACAGCAGAATGATTGATTATTTTGTAACCCATGAAAATTGATTTTAGATTATCCGCTCCACTTCCTCCGTGGTGGTTCTGGTGGCTAGTTCTCGCTGGGCTGGGTTTTATAACCCCCCAATCTGCCCCCCCTCCTCTTTCTCCCCCAGCCCCTTTTATCCGGAAATGCAAATAAACTATCGGTGGTCACCTAACCCTTAGGCCGTTTGGGTTTATCAAACAGTCCCATTTTGGAGAACGGCATGGTACCGCTTGTCTCGGAATGAGATGCAAATTAAAAATCAATTCTCTGCCTATTTTCGCCCCTTGTCGCCCGATGTCTCGTTGGCAGCAGCGTGGAGTTGCTTTTGTGTATTTCATCCCTGTGAATGTGTGTTTGTTTTGTATTTTATTTTTATTTCTTGGGATGGAACGATCTCGTCTCTCGCCTCTAATCCTTTTGAGTAGCGAAGGTGATTTTGGATTCTTTTCGCTTGCTCACCACTGTGCCACCACAGCAGCCGGAAATGAGCAAGAAACGAAGTCCATTTGCTTATCGCCACGTCGAGCCACGTGATGGAGCGCGTGTTTCGCGTCCTCCTTTAGGCTTCCGGCTTCCGGAAGGCGATTTTTGCTCTCCGGCGTCTTTGCCGTGTCATCCTGCCGCGCATCCTGTTGCTTTGGGCTCGAATTAGGCTCGTTCGGGCGCGCCCGACGTCGTCGCGCTCTAATCTTGATCCACGGGACGGGCGAGAACAAGGTGTACACAACTATTTGCATTTTAACGGCCACTTACGGCAGACAAGCTGTTGCGTTTGTGCCCGTTGATGAGGTTTATCGTGGCGGTACGGCAACACACCCACAGGGAGGGGCACTTGTACGACATTGTTATGCTATGTTTTTCGCCGATAACCGGCTCCGACTCTATCTGCCCGGAGTGTTGGGTCCTTATGGGCTCCCTTCTAACGACTTCCTACAATTGAGTCACGATGGTAACGAGCTGGAATGTAGTGGTGAGGAATTGAATCCGGATTGGACTGTTGGATTCGATCCTTTGTCGAATCGATCCAGATTCGATCCGGATCCAGAGTATTGGGATTCGGGTATGACATGACCTAGATGGCTTGACATTCACATCTCGCGTTTACAGGCGTAAAGATCTGGATCTTCGAATTAGTTTACTAAAATATTACATATTTCTTTAATTGCATTAAATTTAGAATAGCATAAGATATTAAAAAAAGACCAAATATTAGGTCAATCGTGTATTGCAACAAACGAAGGCTTCGTCTACGTTCAGGGCAAGCTGTCGCTGGGACATTGGAATCTGATGAACATATAAAGCAGATGAGTGGGTTTCCAATCCAATCGCAAGAGATTATGGTGTACGTATCGACTAACGGGATATCCAAACGTAATCGAATACTATAAAGAGGCCAATCAAACACCATCGGCTTCTTCCTAGTGCACGCTTAAATTAGCTCCTCTTTTCCAAAAGAAGCATAGCGTCGCGTCGTCACGTATCGTGTACAGGAAAGTACATCCAACACAAAGCCCTTGTGAGCACGCAACCCAACCCAACATCTCGTGCGCAGCAGAGGCTTCAATTATCATCGTTATACTGCTTCGGTGTGCCGGAACAACAAGAACTCGTTGACAACGCGAGTTCCATCCGGCTTTTGAATCCCTCGCAAACATTCAAAGCCAACGGTGTGGATGATTTCATGCCTACCTTCCGGGCGATTACCTTTCGATAGCAAAAAAAGAAGAAAAAAAATATTGGCCAGAGAAGTAGGCACCTCTTCCCGGAAGGTGCACAGCAAGAAAGCCTTTTATCCCTTTTCGAGCTCGAAACCGAATCAGCGCCCGGATATCGGAGCTGGGACAAATTGAGGCAATCGCGTCTCGCCTGTTGTGTCTGCTCTCCTGCGTAATCAATTGAACACAATCACGACCTACATCACGAGCACCGTCGCCGGGGAAACCGGGACACCAGTCGAAGCATCCAGTCACATCAAGTCAAAGAAAAGACATCCAAGTGCGCGCGTTTCGGTGGTGTGGTGAGGCGCCTGCTTGACGTGGCACATTTGGCATGAATTCGTATTGAATTAGAAATTAAATGTCACTTGCGTTTTCAACGTGCGCATCCGTGCACTCGCATCTAGGTCAGCCGCTACGCTGGGTGGAGAGTAGAACTAACACCGGAACCTAGGAAAACGATCATTCGAAACTCATCAAACGGAATTGGAGTGCAAACGTACAGCGCGAGCGCGAAGAAGGATCTAATAGGAGCAGCAACAACAACAAAATACAGTACAAACACACATTCACAGGGATGAAATACACAAAAGCAACTCCACGCTGCTGCCAACGAGACATCGGGCGACAAGGGGCGAAAATAGGCAGAGAATTGATTTTTAATTTGCATCTCATTCCGAGACAAGCGGTACCATGCCGTTCTCCAAAATGGGACTGTTTGATGATAGTTTCGTTTTTTTCCTCATCTCATCTTCTCTCCACGCGCCTGTCACGCGTTTGCGTTGACACGTTTATTTCACTGCCGCCGACAGCTAAACGAATCATCACCCCTAGCCACCGGCGCAACCGGATTTCGGAGTGGATAATCTAATAATTCAGATCCCATGCCCATGCGGTCGCGCGGTCCTTTCAAGTTGAAACTTTAAAAGCGCAGCACCGTCCGGATAAACCGTCCGGAAAGTTGGGAAATTTCAACCGAATTAAAATCAATTTTCACGACTTCATTAACGAACGCAGCGGATTTGTTTGCCCGGCGGGAGAAGGTTCGCACACACGGAGATGGATGATGCTGGGAGCGCAAACTCAAAACCAACATGCAAAATTGTGCGAGCAAAAAACGAACTCTCGCAAATCTTCCGTTTGGCAATCGCTTCTCCGCACTCGAACGAACAGCGATGCTCTTTCGCTTAGGACCCTTCCAAAAATCAGCCCTTTCCGATTTTTAATTATCACCCGCTCATCTGTGCTGCCCGCACGAAGGATCGTGCAAAACTTTTCCCACCTCTACTCGCGGCGGCCATCTTCGGGTTCGTACCGCTGGCACTGGTCGATAGATTCATTTCCGACGTTGGGTTGCTTTGGAGCATGAAATCCAACCAAACTGGGTAAGAAACCAAAGGAAAAACAAAAAGCACAACGTGGACACACACACTGTGAGGGATCCAGAAACGAAAATCAACACGCGCGCGCCCACGGGATGCCTAATTGCTCCGAAAACAACAGAAGTTGTACTGCGGTCACCGGAAGTGACCCCGTCCCCGTAGCGTTCGCGAGGTCAAAGGCGAGCGGTTAATTATTTCCAATGTTTTGATAATCCCTTCCCACGGGGGAGTTTGTTTTTCCGACCTTCACGATTTCGATGTTCGCCGTTGCTTCGTGATTCAATGGCCAATGACCAGCTCGTGATCTGCTCAGGGCAGGCATTATGATTTGCGACCATTACGTGCAGAGGGTTGCGATGTTTTGGATGTTTGATTGACTGCTAGCGGAGCATCAAAATAGAAGTAGAAGGTACAGTGAAGGACTCACTTACTGTCAGTGCAGCAAATTATGGATTTGCATTTTTGTTTGAAGGGAGACGAAATAATCTCTCACGAGTTATGCACCGAAAGGTGAGTTCAATGAGGTGTTTCACTTTGAAAAGTCTGTGCTAGTTATTATAGAAAATGACTACTTGACCTACTAATCTCAAGTTGATATTCCATAGCATTTTGCGGAGTATAGTAGTAAATATAGTGGAAGAACTTCCGCAGCAAAAATTGTATAATATCGTGCTAAGTGATCATTACTAAGAATCTCATGTCACCTGTCCATCACCATCACTACTTTCTTGTGGGATATGCTAACTACCTAGTAAAGAACATATTTTATGATGTGAGTTGCATACTTTAAGGCACAACAATGCTGATAAGAATGCAAATCCGAGATACTTTTTTTAAATAAGAAGCGGCAACGTTCGACGCTTTTTGTTGGAGATCTTTGGATCTTTGCAAAAAAGTGGACGACCACATCACGATCGCTTCTAGTAGGATCCGGTGCATTATAACGTTTATCGGGTGCCTATTCCACATGAAAAGAGAGCGATGATGTAAACAATCGTTCCAGAAATCACTCTCCATCATCAAAACCCATCCCATAATCTTCAGCATAACAAGCGGAAATGATTTCGCATAAGGATAACTCTCCGCTTTCCGCTGATTCCAATCGTACCGGCATTAGCAGCGGATTTCATACGTGCCGGTCACTTGCATTATTAACCAATTCGATTGATGGCGTAATGATTGATTGGGCCTCCACAGCGTGCTCCGGCGTGCGTTTCACGCGATGGGCTCATGCATATTGGATGACACGGATCCGCCGGTTTCGCAACACCCGAGCACAGAGTTCGAGCAGCGCACGATGGACATACTGCAGACGCCGACTCTTCCCCGTCGTGGTGGGGGTGGCTGGGCTGCTTATGTCAATAATTTATGCCACCGTTACTGCGGGCGAGATCGGACCAACGGGCTCTTCCTGGTGGGGCACCGGCAGGTCGGATAAAAATAACACAGTTTCACTCGCAGTCGATAATGATAAGCAGAATCGGACGTACTATGCCGCCAAGATGCCTTCGATTCGAACCGGGACGCACAAAGGACGCGCGCGCGACAGAGGGACGCTAACGACGACGCATGCGGAATGCTGGTCAGCGGGCGTGCGACAAAATGGGCGCATAAAAAGCAACCTTTATTGTTCGATACATTTATTCAATACCCTGACCCCGCCCACACCGCCCCGCTCATTCACGATCCTTCACCCGCGTTGGGGAATTGACGGCTGCGAGGTATAAATTTAGATTTGATCCACACGGAAGGAGCCATGCCCGGAGAGAAAATCAAGGACACGTGGTGGCGAACGCAGACGGGAAACCGTTTTCCCTTTTTTTATCGGTTAACGGGTGTTCACTTTGTTTTGCTTTTATTATCTTCATCGCTTCACCATCCTCCCTCCCTCACCGGAACTCCCCCCGCATGCCAGTGGGGCACGACAACAAGCGCGTGCGAGAGAACCCAAAGGACACGGAACGTCAGCAAATTGAGCTGAACTATTGGGAGGTGGACGAAAAGTTATGGCATCCGAATCCGGCCGGCCGTACCGTTCGCGTTGCAGCAAATAATGGTCCTTCGAGCCGGACGGGCGTTCGGGAGTGACATTTGTAGCGACACCGAGACGCCTTCGGCGTGCAGCTTTTTTCGCCATTATTGACTCGCCGCGGCGTTTGGTGGGCATGGGGCTTCCGTGGGCTCATCAAACGTGCGTTTCTAGTGTCGTTTTCCGATAAAAGGACTAGAGCGGAGAAGTTTATTATGTTTCATCGGTTCCACCGTTCGCCGGGCCGGGCAGTGTTTGTTTTGCCGTTTTGGCCGCGTATTCATTCCCATTCGAGGGTTCGAAGAAAGCACCCGTGTTGATGTGTTTGTTCAGTTGTTTTGTGTTGTCGGATGCGTTTGTTTGGCCGCCGGTGGAATAGGCGCTTGAATATTGGATTTAAATGGGTAGCTGTTGACCCAATTTATGACTCTGTCCATTTCCTGTCCACTTCAGATCGGATTGCGCTTCTCGGGCCAAAATGGCTACACGATGGCCGAGCGCGGACCGGTTCACTGACCCGATGGAGGCGCTGCAATCAAAGTGCTCGAATGAAATATAAATCTTCCACATTGCAGACCTCGCAGGAAGGCTGTATGCAATTGCGAACGCACCAATTGTCGGTCTCTACCGTAGCCAATCGATTTCCGGTCTCTATTCGGTGCCCGTGAGTGTTTCCCAGCCGGGGTGATTGGAACGGGTAGGGTCAATAAACGACGTGGCCGTTTTCCGTTTGCGAGTAGGCGAACGCAATTTCATAAATCGTTCGTATCGCACAACCGATCCACATTGGAATGTACGTCACGGTTGGAGTTCTGCTGCAGTTGGATCCGTATGGGATACCACCCAGTGCGATCTAATTAACGTTGGGCGCAATTAATTTATTGCTTTATGAACCAATACGATACGCATCTGGACAATGCAAGAACCGAACTAGCAAGCATAAACCACTGTGGTTGCACTGACGTTTTAAGGTATTGTGTTTTTTTTCCAATGCCTTCTTTGGCGTTCTAGCTACCAAACAAAAAGGATTGAATTTAAATCCAATTAAATTTAATTTCTAATCAAATCGTCTTTCCATCACGGTCTCCCTTATAACCGAAGCCATAGAATCAGATTTACAATGAATGCCGTCATCGACTCCAACGTCCCTCGGGATCACGAGTTACGCGAAATCCTTCATCCTAGTTACGAAAAATGGCCTCAATCCTCGCTTGGTGGTGACTTCCCCGTGCCGCGCTGACTTTTCACCTTTCGCACCGATTGTTCTGGCCCCCCCTCGCTACCAATTACAATGACAGAGATTTTCACACTCGACCTCAGCTCCGTCGATGTCCAACGAGCGCCCGACACCCGTACGCGACGACCAATCCCATTAAGTGAGAACACTCTCTCCATCACATTTTAAGCCGCATAAATCCGTTAATGCCCAACCGAGGCGTGGACCCAACCGGTCCAAGCATCGTGTTCATGGATGCTCTAAAACTACACTCCCTTCCCGCCAGGCAGAAAACGTCCAAAAGTCCGAAGGCGAAAAGTAATCTCTTACGTAAGCGTAAGTAAGCGTGGGCCACGCGCATCAC
>KZ068620.1:78762-90695 GCA_002091845.1 Anopheles cracens | reverse complement strand
TCCGGCTTCAACTGGGCGGCCGGAGCAACCGAGCAGAATCCCTTACAAGCCGTTTTGAAAGAATTGAAGGCCTGGGAGCCAGTCGAAGTGAAGCCGAGTGGAGTGTAAGACAAAAAAATCACGCAAACAACAACAAAAAAGCACACTCCAGCGCTCGCTCCGCTATGTTTTTGTCTCGCGCGTCCGGTTTGTGTGCCATTATTTGGTTTCATTATTTGTGCATTTTTGCACTACAACTTCCTGCCGTCCTTTCGATTCCTCTTCCCCTAACAGCAAAATAACTATCATTTTTAAAAGACAGAGCGAAAAACGTTCCACTTGCCTCGAGCGCGGCCATCTGCTACGACACCATCCGACGGGACGAGCGGGCCGTTTTCACGCTCACCAGATGGTCACACCAGACCGTTTGTTTCGTTTTTTTTTGTTGTCGTTGTTGTGCGCGAGGAGAAAGTTTTAGCCATGGTGACCACGCAACCAAAACCGAACCGAGCCCATGGGCTGCTATTTTTATGAGCAATTTAACCACCAACATGGACGCCACTTCCGTCGCCCGGAGCCACCTGGCGCTGATCATAATTAGCATAATAAACAACGCACCACAAACTATCGAGCGATGGGCTTTTGGCTTTTTTTGTGTATCGTTTTATGATAACTCCGTTTGGCGGTCGAGCTTGCTCTAATTAGCGGGAGTACGGGCACGAACTGGGCACGTCATAATTTCTCCCGCATTTCTTCCGGGGTGGGAAAATGTGTTGATGTAATCCACCGAATAGACAGCTAAAGTGGTTGATTAGACTAATGTTTACCCTTGAAAGAGACGTAGTTTGCAAGAAAAGTTCAAGTAAACGCTTCAACCAAATATTCAAAACGCATATTTCGATCGTATTTTCAAAACTGGCGTGTGCTAAGTAGGCGCTGTAAAACTTTTAACGAGCTGTCAGTTAGTATTTATCTTGTGGCGGCATTTTTAACACTACGTTTCACAAATCCACCACTAATAGGCTTTAAACTGATGGGTTCAGCACTCTCCAGAAATGGCGAAACAATCGTCCCACCTTTCCATACCCGCAATGGAAAGAATAATGCGCTGTCAAGCACACGAACTCTTTCCTACACGAGGGGTATAAAACACATCGGTAGATTCGTTGTCTCCGTCGCTTCGCGGTCGTGATGTCTCATTTAATTATGCCCTTGCATGTCATATATAACGTGCACGTCAAAGTGACAAAGCTGGCGGGGCAACGACGGTTTTGCTGGAAGCGGTGCAAAAATAATCACTATTAAGTTGGAGGTAAAGCTTGACAGCTTTACAAGGGCCAGTGTATGGCCGGGAAGCGCAGGAGCGACAGAAGACGCGAAAGCGTAAGTTGATAAAAGTAAAAACCACGGAGGGGCAGCCCGCAGGCAGTTTACAGCAAGACTTTCCGTCGAAGGGAGCGTGCTGCAGGTGGGTTATTTGTGAGGAAAAAGTTTTGTTTACTTTCTCGATGCACAGGTTGTGCATTTGAAGATTTATTTACTGCACATTGTATGTAGTTGAAGCTGTAGCTGTGCTAGCAAGGCGGTTCGTTTTACGATGTAATTATAAAATGATACAGTTTTCGCAGCAAAAATTATAAGCTTCCTTTTATATGTGCTACATGAGATGTTTGAACGCGAAAAACGTTCCACTTGCCTCGAGCGCGGCCATCTGCTACGACACCATCCGACGGGACGAGCGGGCCGTTTTCACGCTCACCAGATGGTCACACCAGACCGTTTGTTTCGTTTTTTTTTGTTGTCGTTGTTGTGCGCGAGGAGAAAGTTTTAGCCATGGTGACCACGCAACCAAAACCGAACCGAGCCCATGGGCTGCTATTTTTATGAGCAATTTAACCACCAACATGGACGCCACTTCCGTCGCCCGGAGCCACCTGGCGCTGATCATAATTAGCATAATAAACAACGCACCACAAACTATCGAGCGATGGGCTTTTGGCTTTTTTTGTGTATCGTTTTATGATAACTCCGTTTGGCGGTCGAGCTTGCTCTAATTAGCGGGAGTACGGGCACGAACTGGGCACGTCATAATTTCTCCCGCATTTCTTCCGGGGTGGGAAAATGTGTTGATGTAATCCACCGAATAGACAGCTAAAGTGGTTGATTAGACTAATGTTTACCCTTGAAAGAGACGTAGTTTGCAAGAAAAGTTCAAGTAAACGCTTCAACCAAATATTCAAAACGCATATTTCGATCGTATTTTCAAAACTGGCGTGTGCTAAGTAGGCGCTGTAAAACTTTTAACGAGCTGTCAGTTAGTATTTATCTTGTGGCGGCATTTTTAACACTACGTTTCACAAATCCACCACTAATAGGCTTTAAACTGATGGGTTCAGCACTCTCCAGAAATGGCGAAACAATCGTCCCACCTTTCCATACCCGCAATGGAAAGAATAATGCGCTGTCAAGCACACGAACTCTTTCCTACACGAGGGGTATAAAACACATCGGTAGATTCGTTGTCTCCGTCGCTTCGCGGCCGTGATGTCTCATTTAATTATGCCCTTGCATGTCATATATAACGTGCACGTCAAAGTGACAAAGCTGGCGGGGCAACGACGGTTTTGCTGGAAGCGGTGCAAAAATAATCACTATTAAGTTGGAGGTAAAGCTTGACAGCTTTACAAGTCTGCTGCTGCTGCAAAGTGTGCTGCAGTCCGGCTTCAACTGGGCGGCCGGAGCAACCGAGCAGAATCCCTTACAAGCCGTTTTGAAAGAATTGAAGGCCTGGGAGCCAGTCGAAGTGAAGCCGAGTGGAGTGTAAGACAAAAAAATCACGCAAACAACAACAAAAAAGCACACTCCAGCGCTCGCTCCGCTATGTTTTTGTCTCGCGCGTCCGGTTTGTGTGCCATTATTTGGTTTCATTATTTGTGCATTTTTGCACTACAACTTCCTGCCGTCCTTTCGATTCCTCTTCCCCTAACAGCAAAATAACTATCATTTTTAAAAGACAGAGCGAAAAACGTTCCACTTGCCTCGAGCGCGGCCATCTGCTACGACCCGCCACCCCGGCCGAAGGGCAAGTCAGGACTCGACTTAAGGGCTCGTTGATCCTTGAACCTGACATTCCCACGGACGGAACTCTTTCTTCTCGGCGCAGTTGCGTCAGTAACGACGCTCCGGCCGGACGGATGGATCTGGAGTGCGAGATCTTGGGCGCAGATTTAATATAAATTCCCATTACGCTGGCGAGCGAGTTTGTGTGTGGGCGTGCGGATCCCGGATTGGAGCCGTTTCGCAATTTTACGCTGGATTTTGGTTCTTGTTTTGCCGCTGCTCGCGTCGCCCATCGCCGGCGGAACACGGGGCGAGAATATTCAATTTAAAACTTTCAACACTTTCCACCACGGCCACCGCCGGGCTCGTGGACGGGTCTTCCGCACGAGCAGCCCGGAAAAGCCTCTCACCTCCCACTTGCGGGGGCTGGTCTGGCCGAAGTGTAACGAAAAAAAGCGAAACAAACCAAAAAACGCACGTACGAGGCACGTCGGAACAATTTATTAGCTCCATAAAGTATGCAGAAATGAGCTACTTCGGGCTATAAAAACGTGTTTAAAAATATCAACGTTTTTTGTTTTTGTTCAAGCGTATCTTCGGCAATAATAAAGCATCAATTCAGGGTGCGTCGGGCCCGAAATGAAGCGGCACAATAAAAGAAAGTCGTTAAGGCATTTCAATCGTGATGCCGCACTTTTCGCAGGGAACGCGAACTGTCCAACAGCCGAAGTCGAAAGTCGATCGGAAGCCTAGCGATAAAAATGCGAAAACAAATTGTAAATTCTAATGAGCATGAGCTTCTATTCACAATGTTCCGCAACGCACGCACACACCTTCGCCGAGGGCTCGTCTCGTGGGAGCCGGGAGGTGTCGGCCAGCGCGACAGGCCGGTGGACATTTCATTTCCACTGACAAGCCTCCCCCCGATGGTAGGTAGGCTCACGGAAGCGCAGCCCGCGCGACGGGACAAAGGATGGGGTGGGGTGGGACGGAGCCACCCACGGAAACGCACCGCCCGTGCGCCATAAAGTGATTGCTGTTATTGTTATGGACATTATTGCTCCCAATTCCCTAATCTATGCTAATTTGCCATGTATAACCATAAACCATTACGATAATGAATAAAATAATGGCTGCCGGTGTCGGCTGGTCGGACGGTGCCGGTGTTGGTGGTTGGCTTGAGCCCGGATGGCCGGATATAGGTTTTGCTGCTCGCGACCCACGCCTGCGAATGCGTCCAGTGCAAGTGCGTATGACAGTCCCGAGGAGCCTTGCCGCGGCTTAAGATCTTACTCTGCACGTCCCCACGTGTGAGAGTGTGTGTGTCCATGTACGAGAGAAGGGTTTAACGCGATGGTCGCTCCCGTAAGCACCCTTGACATGTTTGGGTGAGTGGACGATGGGGATTAATAAACGAAGAAGCCAACAGTTGCATCCGGGCGAGCATAATTGTTTATCTGGCGGTGCGTCTTTCGTTCGGTGGAGTTGTTTAATCATACATAATGACCTTACTTTTGGGGTGATTACATCTGGATAGTGAATTTAAAACAAATATTTAAATTATTAACATAACATAATAAAATCATCAATACATTCAAACTATTAACTTATATGTTGAAACATTGAAAAAGATCGATCAAAGAATATAATTGGATAAATAATGTGATAAAAGAACATGAAACCTCCATTCCAAGACGCACATTTGTGTCCTGGCTTACTAAACGCCTAGAAGCATGCAATTTATTGTATTTGAAGTTTTCATTTTTGGCTTGTCGGGCTTTTGATGTTTGAAAATGGTCATGAAGAACTTTACAATACATGTTTTTGTACATGAAATGTCGGGCTACATAGAAAACCTTTCCACGGAAGGATTAAAAATCTTACAAATCCGGTTCATTACCCTTGCTTTCCAAAACATAAGAACACACTTTTCCTGCCTTGTTCCAAATCTCTCCATAGCTCTTTCTTCTAAATGATAGATTAATTTACAAATACCCTAATCTATCACGACTATATCCGTCCCAAGTTCCACGTTAAGGAGACTACACACCACCGCCCGAGATAAGCCCGAGATGTCAGCAACCTTTCCACCCTCGAAAGGACAGCTTCCACCGGAGAAGCGTACGTGTCTGGGTGTCTGGGCCGCCACAAGGAAGTGCATAACACAATCCGTACAACCGAAACTGCATGTCCTGCATGGAGGTCATTATTTTTATTCGCTCACACTGCCACCACCACCGAACGAGCCACTTTCACGCTGGAAGCACGTCTCACAGTCCCATCCCGAAGAAAGTAGTTGCCCGCCGCGCGATAAAACCTCCTGGGGTCTTGGGGCTGTGCGGGGACGGGGGGGGACAAAGCACATGAGGATACAGATCGAGACTGGGGTGGAATCGTCGACAAGTCGTCGTGTTTCGGGACAAATTTGGAGCGTACAATACTAGGTCGTACCGTCTACGTTTTGTCTTTTTTTGCTTTCGCCCGTAGAAAGAAATCACGTCTGGAAGAGCTGCTTAAGTTTTTACTCGCCCAATCGAGGTGTCATTCGTCCCGACGACAAGAGCTCACATGTTGGAGTCGTTCCAGCTCGCGATGCTTGTTTCCTCCGCTATTTTTATATCTGCTTATTATGATGCTGATATATTACAGATCTATCGGAATGGTTCGTAAAAACAGGATCATAGTTCGTGTCTAGCTCACGAGAAGCTGCTGTTCCGAAAAGCCGAAGAAAGGCAGCAAAAACACTCACAGAAAATGACACACAAACACAAAAAACAACACCCCAAACCAAACAAGGCCGTTCGGTGTGGGGACTTGCAATAAAATTTATGATTTGTTGTCTGCCCCTTTTTATATGCTGCTTGCCTTGCGCGCTCTCCCTCCGGATCCACCCCAAAAAGCCCAAGAAGATTTCCCACTTGAGACTGTCGTGTTTTTCCGAGCCCTTCGAAGCACGGGTGCTGGCAATAAAGACATTTCCCGGCACCTCGGCTCTTCTTCTCGGCAGCTCGGGCGGTTCTGCGCGAGCGCTCCCGTTTAGCGTAAGATAACTTATTTTAAACAGACGCAGCGCAATTGTGTGCCTTTTCTTGCTCGGTCGGGGCGAAAAGGTACCGCGGGAGAAAGAATTACGACATTTTTAAAGCTGATCCTGATAGTTCGTTATCGATGTGTTGTTCATCGCGGTTTTTCGGTTTGCGTTCCCGTGGTGCCGTGGAAATGGTGTGGGACGGAAATAAATTTCAATTCTCATTTC
The DNA here is from genome assembly GCA_002091845.1 of Anopheles cracens. NCBI lineage: Eukaryota > Metazoa > Arthropoda > Insecta > Diptera > Culicidae > Anopheles > Anopheles cracens. The sequence continues at coordinate 84,400 of KZ068620.1, read as the reverse complement.
CCAGCGCCCAGCGGGATGAGCTGAAGGCTGAGCACACACCGCTCATTTCTCATACTGGAGAACTTGCGTGTTTGGGTGAGGTCATAAGCGGAGAAGAATTAATTTTAGTGGTTAAAATACTCACACCGATCCTAATCGTTTGGGAGCTTCTAAGGCTTGTGAGACATCTTTGAATTTGAATTTGACGTATGATTATTAAAAGAATGGTTACAAAATTGAATACTTCAGATGATTTTATTATTTTTAAAATGATCATAACAAGTTTCCCAACAAGTTTGAAGCAGGAAGAAAAAGTGTTTGAAACGCATATTTTGTAGTTGAAATATGGTCAAATCTGTCCCTTGGCTTCTCACAGTGCCAACAGACCGAAAGACACCTTTTGGTAAACATCTTATCGCCGTTATCGGTTGGAAGGCGAGGACAATTTTAGACACTTCCTTTGCGCTCCCGCCACCGTCTTCCCGCAGTGTATACGTGTGTATATATATCAGTATCAGGGCGTTGGTGCGGGAGCTTTGTGTGCCCGATGCTGGCGGTGCTGGTGCTGGTCCCGGTTGAACAAACGAGAGCGAGACGGGAAATTGACATTTAAACGTCGAGTGCAATGCAAACAATTAATTTTTAATCGCAATCTATTTTATTTTCGCCTCCGCTCCGGTGCGATGAAAACGAAACCCTGTAAATTGTCCTGAGCCTGCACGGAACGACGGCGAACAGTCACGACGACGACACTGCAGCTGCACTTAAGTGCAGAGACACTATTTTCAATGCATTAATTTTAATGGCAATCGAGATGGCGCACACCATCGTGTGTAACGATCGCGCTGGGAAATAAAAATATTATTTTCAATGCATTAATTTTAATGGCAATCGAGATGGCGCACACCATCGTGTGTAACGATCGCGCTGGGAAATAAAAATACGTCCCCCCCCCGCCCGAGCTTAGGCTTGCAAAGGTGAACAAAACGAGGAGAAGCAAAAAAAACACTCATCCTCAAGTCGTTCTGGGAAAGGCAAGATGGAACTCGCTCATCGGTTACATAAAGGACACACAGCACGGACGACTTACGACATAATCTCATCCTAAGTCGGGGAAGTACACGAGCTCTCTATTAAAAATCGATAAGATACATCAACTTCACCTGTGTGTGTGTGTGTGCGGGTGGCTTGACTTACAGTGCACAAGACGCGACAGGATCGAGCTCCATTTCAAACGCTCTGCCCTAGCCCGGAGCCAAGCTGTGCCAATGTTTCATTAAAAACTCACACCCTACCACACGAAACTCTCACCGCACACGGGAAAAGGGTCCTCGTGAAAGGAGATGTCATGTGAAACATTTTCAAAGTAATTACAGACTTGTACCCAGAGACATATTTTTTATGCCACTGTTTCGCTTCCTCTCTCTCTCTTTCTCTCACACACACTCGCTCTCGATTTCTCCAATTATTATCAATCCATATCTGACCGTTTTTGTTCGCTCGGTGTAATCGCTTGCGGAGAAAATAAGATTACACACGGTGCATTCCCGGTGCAGCCGGCGACAGCGCGCGGGTGAAGTCGACCGATGAGGGATTTAGCGATATCGAAATTACGAACATTACTTTCCCGTCATCTCGTTCGTAATTGCTGATAATGGGTTTCGCTGTAGCGTGTTGCAATATGAGAGCGAGCGACATTATTTCGATTGTATGGTTTCCTGCGAGTGTGTGTTTTTTTGTTGCTTTCTCCCTTCAGAAAGCGGATGGTACATGAACTGGAAGAGGTCAATTTTGTGGCACTGAGCACAGGAAATATTGAGAGTTTAATAATCAACTGAAAATTAATAAATATTGAAGCCTCACTCTATAAGAATACAAAATGCATGACTAACACGATTCTGCCACATAGTAATCCTAAACTGAACGCCTAACGATCAGGACACAATTCCCGACGCACATTCAGCAACCGAAAAGAACGACTCGATCCACTCAAAGACACCAAACCACATTCAAACGAAATGAAGTCAAATATTTTGCAGCCTTATCTTGCGGGACGTAAATTCTCAACTCGAACATTTATCTCCGCTCCAGCTACGGCAAATACCCGTCTTGAACCGCTATTGCAATAATTTAAACCCTCAATCTGCAAGTGAGCAAACGAGCAGAAGTCACAAAAAATCACTCCACTTTCGGCCTCATGGGCTTTTGGTCACTCCAATTGAGTGCCTAGCGGGGAACGGGAGAAAAAAAGACAGAGAATGAGTGTGTGAGAGAGAGAAAGAACGTTTCCGAAACGAAAGCCTGACCTCAAACACTGACAGTTTTTTAATTAGGAAACGACCGATATGCTTATCAGGGTGGCCGGCGTCCGCTGGCCGGTTTGCCGGTCCCGCACGTTCCGGGCTTCTCATTATTTCTGTAAATTATAACGACCGGACTAAAGTTCGCCATAAAACATCCTTCATTCGTGTTCGTGTGTTGCATGTGCATGATTTGGGTGGCTTTTGGCTGCCGGTGCTGCTGCTGCTGCTGCCGCTGCTTGCGTGTAGGCTGTGGGGTTGAGTGTCAGAAAAATATGTTTTATTCCTTCTTTCCCACTGCACGGATGCGAATTGCACAAGGCACTCGAAATTTACATACGTGCATTTGGGTTTTATTCGTTCCTGATTAGCATTTGAGATGCTTGAGCCGGGAGCTTGAGCGAGAACAAAAAACGCATAAAAACGCATAAATATTCGTGCCAGATATTTCATTCCCGTTCCCGAAGATGAAGTCTCTTCAAAGCGATGCTTTAAAGACGACCTCTTACCTTCACCTCCGGATCTTCGCCCAAACTTTCTTCAGCGTTCTGCCGGCAAAAACCTTCGTCTAATCAAACAGAGGTAATGAGGTGAAGCAGACAGCGCGACCGTGCTCGGCAAAGCGCAGAAATTAAGATATTATTTAACCCCCATAATTCATCCCTAATTGAATTGTTGCGTCAATATTTGCACCGCTCAAACACCGCCCGTCGGATGCCTGTCGACGACAAACAAGTCCACCGGCCCAAGGTGGCAAAGATGGCGATGCAGGTGCAAACGCCCGGCCACTATTTACACGTGCATTCGGTGCCCGGGCGCCGTGCTGTGAGGCGCCGTGTTCAATTATGCATGAAAGAAGAGTGGCTAATGCAGCAGCCTTTAACGACGGTTTCGCAGGCCGTTTTGCGCCTGATAATGAAATCGTTTACCGTGTCTCATGGCAGGCAGCGGAATGGCTCATCGTTTGCATTTGTAACAGCCTTTTCTTTTGTTGTGCCTCGTTGCTGGCGGAATCCTATTCTCCTCCCGAACGGAGCACATTTTTATTTATCACCACCCTACGCTCGCCTTTCGCTCGCTTTATGAACGTATTTTATTGCCCTGACCGGAGCTAATTAATGAACGGTCACGATTTCGTCCACGAAGGTTCCAGTCCATGCTGGAGCATCTCCGGAAAGAAATTCATCCAGAAAAGGGCCAACACCGCACAGGCCAACACGTATAGTATTGGATTTTTTGTTGCTGCTCACGCTTACAGCATGGCATGCTTCGATGTAGGTCAAGATTGTTTTTTGTCGAAGATTCCGCTTATACTGCAGATCGGAGTTGTAAGGCATAATAGCTGCAGCCCATAACTCACTCAGTGCCATCTTCGATGTGCTGGAAAACAAGCCGAGGTAACGTATTGTTGCTGTAAAATATAATTAAATACCGAATTTTCCTATTTATGTTCAATATAGCAAGTGAACTAGTATTTCGAATTATTTTTACTTAAGCAATACACATGTGTATAAAAAAGTCATTCTTCAAAACAACATCAAAATAACATCACTACTTTCCTGTATATTCATACTATTTCCTGAGCTTTTTCCATGTTCAAACTATTTCTAACTAGAAAACTATAACTACAAATTCCTTTATTTTTGAATGTATCACACTCTATTGTTCATCCTGCTTGATTTCCGTACTATTTTGGTTTTCCTAACCATACTATATTGAAGTACATCTAAAAGAATTTAGTATTATATAATTGTACCCTTGCTAGATTCCCGTGATGAATAAAGGATTGTTTTGAAGCATTCCCATACTCATACCCAGTCCAGTTCTCCACCGCCTCTTTCTGAACGTGGTTTTGTACCTCAAAACTTGCGCTTTCCCATTCCATCACCTTGACGGCACGCTCTAACTCAAACGAAACTCGCAAAGTTTACCGTGGCGGAGAGCGTACCAAAACAAAAAAAAAACACCAAAAACACTCCACAACACCAGAAGTTTGAATGACTAGCCCTAGCGCAAGCTATTGCCTAGCGCCCGCCGCAGAAGAGACGTTTTTGTTTAACCACGAAACACAACTTCCGTGCGGGGTGGCACCCCGAACTGGAGCACGCGTCCGGCCTTACCGGTGGCGGTGGTCAAATGGTAATAAAAACAACATAATTCCCCCGCGGGCTGGCTGGACGAGCGTCTCGAGAAGGGGCTCGAGCCTAGAATTGATTCACTTTCAATGGCCCGCACTGATGCGGCCCAAGTCGCCGTCGACGGTCGGCCCTCGACGCGCCGCTCGCCCCGGACACCGAAATGCTCATTTCAAATGCTGCAACACGACCGGGAATTAATTTTGCGTGTTTTTATTTAATTTGTCTGAGGGATTTGCATAAAAAAATGTGTCGTAATTGAAAAAGTATTAATGACACCCCGCGTGATTCGGTTACAGCAACGGAAGGGAGCTGTGGGAGCGGTAGAGGAGAAAAAAAAAACACACGAAAACAACACGTCCGGTGTTCGTCTTTGCTTCCCTTTTCCCTGTTGTTGGTGGTTTTTGAGGGTTGTCGTGTCGGTTGGTGCGTCGTTCCTTAACATGTAATCAAAACGGGTGGATGGGAACTTTTTTCTTCCTGCCGATGTTCTTCGCTTTAGTGCGTGAGTTTGCGCGAGTCAGGCTTTATGTGTAAAATTTAACGACTTGAAAGCGACGACGGAGCAAAGTTTGCTGAACTGGAATGGATTTGCTACTTCACGAAAGTAACTTGGCAGGGTTTGACGGTTCTTCTGCATGTTAGCGTTACGTTTAGTTTACTCGTACAGTTACTTAACAATTTTATGTTATCGTAACGAGCGTAGGCAGAGCCGGTGACAGGCCGGCAAGGTGCGGCTGCTTCGCTGCCCATTGTTCTAGTGTTCTGGCCCCGTTGCCCAGGGGCTGATGGGAACTAGCGCACGAAGTTTCGACACCCATCGCACCAGGTCAGGCAGGATGGATGACATTTGCACTTGACAGCACTGTCGCACGCAACTGTCGGTGCGAGGTGCGAGTAATTTGGAAACTTTTCCACCACGGCACCCAAAACAGGAAGTTAATTTCCTTGAGGCTGAGGCTGTTCTCTCGACGCGGAGGAATTTGTGAGTGGAGTGTTCGGATAAGAAGCCTTGCAGGCTGGGAATCGTTACATGAAGGCAGATTTATAGAAGCCTGAATACTTTACCCGTAGGTTTGTGTTATAATTTGACAACTGTATTAAAAACAATTCCCTCATAGCGTTAACTTATGAATCAATTGATGTTGTTGTAGCTTCTTGAATAAAAAGCGTTCTTAGACAAATATTTACACATAATTTTACTAAACATTTTAAACATATCAA